>SMSQ01019528.1:9034-20526 GCA_019453375.1 Ctenoplectra terminalis | reverse complement strand
ACGCTGCGCATTCGTCTCGCCGAATTGTTATCACAGCCTGGACCAAACAATATACGACCGCATAAAAGTTAGAAAAGACTAAGAAAGAATTCGCGACGGCGAAGGTTCGAGGCGAGGAATCGCGTAGGAGCGTTACTTGCAGGGAAAATATGTCCAGGGTTGGCGCACGATATCGCTTCGTCCATTAAGGCTCTGTACGAGCACTCGCGTGTAGCCACGGGACAATATTGTGTTTTCTTGCAGTCGGCGTGTACCCCATGCGGGTAATCACGAGGACTCGGCCATTTCTCTCTTTCCTTCGCGAGCGGACGTTAAAGCGGCAGAGAAAGTTGGCGATCACGAGCTTCGATCAAAACGTTGCGCAGGATATACGGGTGAAAAGTTGTGGCTCGCCTTGTACTCAGAACACAGTTTCCTGTTTGGTTGAACGACCCGGTTTTGTTCGCNTATTGTAATGTATAACACAGGATGGTTTTATAATATTCTTGATATCACCATCTTTTGTTTTTCCTTTTTTACCAGTGTCTACGAAATTAGCATTCGAGCGTTTCGATATCGCTTTGATAAAATATTAGCTTGTCCCAAAACTTTCTTTCCTTTTATTAACCCTCTATGGGACCGTGTGACTTAAAAGTTGCAAACTGAGGTCTATATTTTAAATCTATATTTTAAAAATTTATATAATCTATATTATCTATATTATCTATATTATAATCTATAATCTATATTATTTAATATAGATTTAAATAAAATATAGATTTTATATGATTTATAATATAAATCACTGTACTATTATTGTAGCGACACCAGGATCCATCTACAGTAATTATTAGTTAAAACATTTTCGAATCAAAGTGATATTGTAATGTATAACACAGGATGGTTTTATAATATTCTTGATATCACCATCTTTTGTTTTTCCTTTTTTACCAGTGTCTACGAAATTAGCATTCGAGCGTTTCGATATCGCTTTGATAAAATATTAGCTTGTCCCAAAACTTTCTTTCCTTTTATTAACCCTCTATGGGACCGTGTGACTTAAAAGTTGCAAACTGAGGTCTATATTTTAAATCTATATTTTAAAAATTTATATAATCTATATTATCTATATTATCTATATTATAATCTATAATCTATATTATTTAATATAGATTTAAATAAAATATAGATTTTATATGATTTATAATATAAATCACTGTACTATTATTGTAGCGACACCAGGATCCATCTACAGTAATTATTAGTTAAAACATTTTCGAATCAAAGTGATATTGTAATGTATAACACAGGATGGTTTTATAATATTCTTGATATCACCATCTTTTGTTTTTCCTTTTTTACCAGTGTCTACGAAATTAGCATTCGAGCGTTTCGATATCGCTTTGATAAAATATTAGCTTGTCCCAAAACTTTCTTTCCTTTTATTAACCCTCTATGGGACCGTGTGACTTAAAAGTTGCAAACTGAGGTCTATATTTTAAATCTATATTTTAAAAATTTATATAATCTATATTATCTATATTATCTATATTATAATCTATAATCTATATTATTTAATATAGATTTAAATAAAATATAGATTTTATATGATTTATAATATAAATCACTGTACTATTATTGTAGCGACACCAGGATCCATCTACAGTAATTATTAGTTAAAACATTTTCGAATCAAAGTGATATTGTAATGTATAACACAGGATGGTTTTATAATATTCTTGATATCACCATCTTTTGTTTTTCCTTTTTTACCAGTGTCTACGAAATTAGCATTCGAGCGTTTCGATATCGCTTTGATAAAATATTAGCTTGTCCCAAAACTTTCTTTCCTTTTATTAACCCTCTATGGGACCGTGTGACTTAAAAGTTGCAAACTGAGGTCTATATTTTAAATCTATATTTTAAAAATTTATATAATCTATATTATCTATATTATCTATATTATAATCTATAATCTATATTATTTAATATAGATTTAAATAAAATATAGATTTTATATGATTTATAATATAAATCACTGTACTATTATTGTAGCGACACCAGGATCCATCTACAGTAATTATTAGTTAAAACATTTTCGAATCAAAGTGATATTGTAATGTATAACACAGGATGGTTTTATAATATTCTTGATATCACCATCTTTTGTTTTTCCTTTTTTACCAGTGTCTACGAAATTAGCATTCGAGCGTTTCGATATCGCTTTGATAAAATATTAGCTTGTCCCAAAACTTTCTTTCCTTTTATTAACCCTCTATGGGACCGTGTGACTTAAAAGTTGCAAACTGAGGTCTATATTTTAAATCTATATTTTAAAAATTTATATAATCTATATTATCTATATTATCTATATTATAATCTATAATCTATATTATTTAATATAGATTTAAATAAAATATAGATTTTATATGATTTATAATATAAATCACTGTACTATTATTGTAGCGACACCAGGATCCATCTACAGTAATTATTAGTTAAAACATTTTCGAATCAAAGTGATATTGTAATGTATAACACAGGATGGTTTTATAATATTCTTGATATCACCATCTTTTGTTTTTCCTTTTTTACCAGTGTCTACGAAATTAGCATTCGAGCGTTTCGATATCGCTTTGATAAAATATTAGCTTGTCCCAAAACTTTCTTTCCTTTTATTAACCCTCTATGGGACCGTGTGACTTAAAAGTTGCAAACTGAGGTCTATATTTTAAATCTATATTTTAAAAATTTATATAATCTATATTATCTATATTATCTATATTATAATCTATAATCTATATTATTTAATATAGATTTAAATAAAATATAGATTTTATATGATTTATAATATAAATCACTGTACTATTATTGTAGCGACACCAGGATCCATCTACAGTAATTATTAGTTAAAACATTTTCGAATCAAAGTGATATTGTAATGTATAACACAGGATGGTTTTATAATATTCTTGATATCACCATCTTTTGTTTTTCCTTTTTTACCAGTGTCTACGAAATTAGCATTCGAGCGTTTCGATATCGCTTTGATAAAATATTAGCTTGTCCCAAAACTTTCTTTCCTTTTATTAACCCTCTATGGGACCGTGTGACTTAAAAGTTGCAAACTGAGGTCTATATTTTAAATCTATATTTTAAAAATTTATATAATCTATATTATCTATATTATCTATATTATAATCTATAATCTATATTATTTAATATAGATTTAAATAAAATATAGATTTTATATGATTTATAATATAAATCACTGTACTATTATTGTAGCGACACCAGGATCCATCTACAGTAATTATTAGTTAAAACATTTTCGAATCAAAGTGATATTGTAATGTATAACACAGGATGGTTTTATAATATTCTTGATATCACCATCTTTTGTTTTTCCTTTTTTACCAGTGTCTACGAAATTAGCATTCGAGCGTTTCGATATCGCTTTGATAAAATATTAGCTTGTCCCAAAACTTTCTTTCCTTTTATTAACCCTCTATGGGACCGTGTGACTTAAAAGTTGCAAACTGAGGTCTATATTTTAAATCTATATTTTAAAAATTTATATAATCTATATTATCTATATTATCTATATTATAATCTATAATCTATATTATTTAATATAGATTTAAATAAAATATAGATTTTATATGATTTATAATATAAATCACTGTACTATTATTGTAGCGACACCAGGATCCATCTACAGTAATTATTAGTTAAAACATTTTCGAATCAAAGTGATATTGTAATGTATAACACAGGATGGTTTTATAATATTCTTGATATCACCATCTTTTGTTTTTCCTTTTTTACCAGTGTCTACGAAATTAGCATTCGAGCGTTTCGATATCGCTTTGATAAAATATTAGCTTGTCCCAAAACTTTCTTTCCTTTTATTAACCCTCTATGGGACCGTGTGACTTAAAAGTTGCAAACTGAGGTCTATATTTTAAATCTATATTTTAAAAATTTATATAATCTATATTATCTATATTATCTATATTATAATCTATAATCTATATTATTTAATATAGATTTAAATAAAATATAGATTTTATATGATTTATAATATAAATCACTGTACTATTATTGTAGCGACACCAGGATCCATCTACAGTAATTATTAGTTAAAACATTTTCGAATCAAAGTGATATTGTAATGTATAACACAGGATGGTTTTATAATATTCTTGATATCACCATCTTTTGTTTTTCCTTTTTTACCAGTGTCTACGAAATTAGCATTCGAGCGTTTCGATATCGCTTTGATAAAATATTAGCTTGTCCCAAAACTTTCTTTCCTTTTATTAACCCTCTATGGGACCGTGTGACTTAAAAGTTGCAAACTGAGGTCTATATTTTAAATCTATATTTTAAAAATTTATATAATCTATATTATCTATATTATCTATATTATAATCTATAATCTATATTATTTAATATAGATTTAAATAAAATATAGATTTTATATGATTTATAATATAAATCACTGTACTATTATTGTAGCGACACCAGGATCCATCTACAGTAATTATTAGTTAAAACATTTTCGAATCAAAGTGATATTGTAATGTATAACACAGGATGGTTTTATAATATTCTTGATATCACCATCTTTTGTTTTTCCTTTTTTACCAGTGTCTACGAAATTAGCATTCGAGCGTTTCGATATCGCTTTGATAAAATATTAGCTTGTCCCAAAACTTTCTTTCCTTTTATTAACCCTCTATGGGACCGTGTGACTTAAAAGTTGCAAACTGAGGTCTATATTTTAAATCTATATTTTAAAAATTTATATAATCTATATTATCTATATTATCTATATTATAATCTATAATCTATATTATTTAATATAGATTTAAATAAAATATAGATTTTATATGATTTATAATATAAATCACTGTACTATTATTGTAGCGACACCAGGATCCATCTACAGTAATTATTAGTTAAAACATTTTCGAATCAAAGTGATATTGTAATGTATAACACAGGATGGTTTTATAATATTCTTGATATCACCATCTTTTGTTTTTCCTTTTTTACCAGTGTCTACGAAATTAGCATTCGAGCGTTTCGATATCGCTTTGATAAAATATTAGCTTGTCCCAAAACTTTCTTTCCTTTTATTAACCCTCTATGGGACCGTGTGACTTAAAAGTTGCAAACTGAGGTCTATATTTTAAATCTATATTTTAAAAATTTATATAATCTATATTATCTATATTATCTATATTATAATCTATAATCTATATTATTTAATATAGATTTAAATAAAATATAGATTTTATATGATTTATAATATAAATCACTGTACTATTATTGTAGCGACACCAGGATCCATCTACAGTAATTATTAGTTAAAACATTTTCGAATCAAAGTGATATTGTAATGTATAACACAGGATGGTTTTATAATATTCTTGATATCACCATCTTTTGTTTTTCCTTTTTTACCAGTGTCTACGAAATTAGCATTCGAGCGTTTCGATATCGCTTTGATAAAATATTAGCTTGTCCCAAAACTTTCTTTCCTTTTATTAACCCTCTATGGGACCGTGTGACTTAAAAGTTGCAAACTGAGGTCTATATTTTAAATCTATATTTTAAAAATTTATATAATCTATATTATCTATATTATCTATATTATAATCTATAATCTATATTATTTAATATAGATTTAAATAAAATATAGATTTTATATGATTTATAATATAAATCACTGTACTATTATTGTAGCGACACCAGGATCCATCTACAGTAATTATTAGTTAAAACATTTTCGAATCAAAGTGATATTGTAATGTATAACACAGGATGGTTTTATAATATTCTTGATATCACCATCTTTTGTTTTTCCTTTTTTACCAGTGTCTACGAAATTAGCATTCGAGCGTTTCGATATCGCTTTGATAAAATATTAGCTTGTCCCAAAACTTTCTTTCCTTTTATTAACCCTCTATGGGACCGTGTGACTTAAAAGTTGCAAACTGAGGTCTATATTTTAAATCTATATTTTAAAAATTTATATAATCTATATTATCTATATTATCTATATTATAATCTATAATCTATATTATTTAATATAGATTTAAATAAAATATAGATTTTATATGATTTATAATATAAATCACTGTACTATTATTGTAGCGACACCAGGATCCATCTACAGTAATTATTAGTTAAAACATTTTCGAATCAAAGTGATATTGTAATGTATAACACAGGATGGTTTTATAATATTCTTGATATCACCATCTTTTGTTTTTCCTTTTTTACCAGTGTCTACGAAATTAGCATTCGAGCGTTTCGATATCGCTTTGATAAAATATTAGCTTGTCCCAAAACTTTCTTTCCTTTTATTAACCCTCTATGGGACCGTGTGACTTAAAAGTTGCAAACTGAGGTCTATATTTTAAATCTATATTTTAAAAATTTATATAATCTATATTATCTATATTATCTATATTATAATCTATAATCTATATTATTTAATATAGATTTAAATAAAATATAGATTTTATATGATTTATAATATAAATCACTGTACTATTATTGTAGCGACACCAGGATCCATCTACAGTAATTATTAGTTAAAACATTTTCGAATCAAAGTGATATTGTAATGTATAACACAGGATGGTTTTATAATATTCTTGATATCACCATCTTTTGTTTTTCCTTTTTTACCAGTGTCTACGAAATTAGCATTCGAGCGTTTCGATATCGCTTTGATAAAATATTAGCTTGTCCCAAAACTTTCTTTCCTTTTATTAACCCTCTATGGGACCGTGTGACTTAAAAGTTGCAAACTGAGGTCTATATTTTAAATCTATATTTTAAAAATTTATATAATCTATATTATCTATATTATCTATATTATAATCTATAATCTATATTATTTAATATAGATTTAAATAAAATATAGATTTTATATGATTTATAATATAAATCACTGTACTATTATTGTAGCGACACCAGGATCCATCTACAGTAATTATTAGTTAAAACATTTTCGAATCAAAGTGATATTGTAATGTATAACACAGGATGGTTTTATAATATTCTTGATATCACCATCTTTTGTTTTTCCTTTTTTACCAGTGTCTACGAAATTAGCATTCGAGCGTTTCGATATCGCTTTGATAAAATATTAGCTTGTCCCAAAACTTTCTTTCCTTTTATTAACCCTCTATGGGACCGTGTGACTTAAAAGTTGCAAACTGAGGTCTATATTTTAAATCTATATTTTAAAAATTTATATAATCTATATTATCTATATTATCTATATTATAATCTATAATCTATATTATTTAATATAGATTTAAATAAAATATAGATTTTATATGATTTATAATATAAATCACTGTACTATTATTGTAGCGACACCAGGATCCATCTACAGTAATTATTAGTTAAAACATTTTCGAATCAAAGTGATATTGTAATGTATAACACAGGATGGTTTTATAATATTCTTGATATCACCATCTTTTGTTTTTCCTTTTTTACCAGTGTCTACGAAATTAGCATTCGAGTGTTTCGATATCGCTTTGATAAAATATTAGCTTGTCCCAAAACTTTCTTTCCTTTTATTAACCCTATATGGGACCGTGTGACTTAAAACTTACAAACTGAGGTCTATATTGTAAAAATTTATATAATCTATATTATAATCTATAATCTCTATTATTTAATATAGTTTTAAATAAAATATAGATTTTATATAATCTATATTTTAAAAAATTAATTTTCTTCAGTTATCACTGCACTATTACTGTAGCGACACCACGATCCATCTACAGTAATTATTACTTTAAACATTTTCAAATCAAAGTGAAAACTTTCTGCCAGTGGTTGTACGAACACTAAAAACAAAACCAAAAAAAACAAAAACAAAGAAAAATCGCAAAAGAAATTCCTTATCGTTCACACTTAATTTCTCTGTGCCACAGAAAATCTGAATCTCCATAGGATCTTTTCAGCAAACGCGGTTCAAAAGGATTTGCATGTCGGCGACGTCGGCAAAACACCGGTCACGAGTCTCGGCGCATGGGGACGTTTCTCTCGTACCGAAAATTATCATTTTCGCCCGGGCGCAATAAGTTTCCCGTTAATCTGGTCGCTACGTGGACGTCTTTGCATTATTCTCGCGCAAAGATTCGTAACGCTTACCTCATGAATAATGCACCGGTCCCCGCGGATGAAATCCCGCCGCCACATACTTTCAGTTAATCTGACAGTTCGAAGTAGTTTTCAAATAGTTCCGGCGGACGTAAGTCGAGTTGAACTCAATCTCCGCATTATCCACTTTCCCCGGGTTATCATCGCCCTGCTCTCTACGCTCGATGGCAAGGAACAGGGGAGAGAAGAGAGTCTTTTCGTGTACGGAATCGATACGTGACGTAAGAGAGTCGCAGGAATTAATAACGCGACGTTACAATGTGCGCGGTTCCGGCGTAAAAATTCTATTCTTCTTGACGCCGGAACTTCAATCGCTCTTACACGCTGCCAAGCGTTCAGAGGCCTGTTCCAATTGCGACGATATAATTTACTAACACTTTGGTGACCGGGAATTTTACACAGAAACTATGAAACTGGAATTCGGGTGGCGCTAAAGTAAATATCTAAACGATTGGGCAGAAAGTAAAATGGAAAGCGGATAAATAGTCGATGAAACTTCGCATCGGCGTCATCAAGTTAGGAAATATTGGAATATGGGTTATGGTTTAAATAAAATAAATAGCCTTCGATTATTATTTGACTGTATTTCACGGCTTAGCTAGTAACGTCTCTACTGATTCAACTCTCTATTTCAAGTGACTGACCTGGGCTCTCAAAAAGGGAGAAACTGTCGTCCACTTATGCCTGGAGACGGTTATATTTTCAGGCGCCCAGACTTTCTGATTTCTACAGGACACAGATTTCTGGCAGTCCTATTATTTTGTCTATTCAAAGACATTCCTAAGAACAGTGACACTCGTTTTTGTCTTAGGCTAATTGTTTTACTTAACTAACATTGCCAATAATCGAACAGGAAAAAAATCATAATGTCGCCGCAGACGTTCGTCCGCAAAGGGTTAGATATTAGGTTGGAAACTATGAAACGGGCGTTTTTTGTTTAGTCTGTGTTCAGCTGTGTTCAATTTTTTTACTTTATTGCACGCAAATGTTTTAACGCATCTTGAGCGGGAAACGGCTAAACTCGTTTTGTGTATATTATGATTAAAGCGCGGGAGACGACAAAACTCGTTTTCTACGAATTATCGTGGCTTTTTTGGCGACAAAGCGATTTTTTTACAGTAAATATACTTTGTTTACAGTAAATTCCTAAAAATGGACCACGATAGAATAGAATGTGATGACGAAGAATTGTTTAACTTTTCAATTTTTCAGAAAGTACCTTTATTTTTATAAAGCGAATAAAGAAATTAATTTTTAAGAAGAAACCGAAAGTTTTATTCAAAAATAATCCATAGTTCAAAAATTATAGCTATTTTATGCACAAGTAATTTTGCGCGCGAATTGAAAAAAATCGCCCGCTATACGATGAGATTTTGACAACAAAACACCCGCTTAAGATGTGTTAACACAGCTGCATGACTAGTTCCTAGTTTAGACCCAAGTGTTCGACTAGTTGCGCGTGGATCGGATTCCACGGTCGTCCTTAATTCCTGGTTATCAATATGGGCCGGTGGTCTTCCTCGAGGCTCGTTCGCGATACTCAAATTGCCGGAACGAAATTTTTGGAACCAATATCGAGCATTCTTTTCATCGCTGGATCCATCTCCGAACGCCTGATTAATATTGCTCGAAGCTCGAGCCGCGGTATGATTTAATTTAAACTCGTGCGAGAAGAGTAGATGTAAATCGCGTTTTGTTTCCACCTGGTTTAGGATAAAAATAAAATAAAAATGGGATACAAACGCGAAAAAATTTGACAAAACGAGTAATAAGAATACCTTTAAGCTTTATAAATAAAAATATCGAGCGCGCGTTACGATGTATCTCTCTCGGTCACGGCTGAACACAGATTAAACAAAAAACGCCCGTTTCATAGTTTCCAACCTAATATAACGACCAATTTAACCCTTTGCACTGTTGGATTCCATGGTCACAGAATCCGAGTTCAACTTAATAATATTTTTTTTATAAAGAAACATTTATTCCTAACTGTGTTTCTGAGTGAAATTACAAGGGAGATGTGTCGCGTGCTCTTTGTTGAATTCTAATGCTAGGTATTTATATCTCCTTAAGGTATTTTATTTATCATTAAAATATTTTATTTATCGTTAAGGTATTTTATTTATCCTTAAGGTATTTATATCTTTTGGAAATGGTGAGAGTGGATGACCTAGACCCTTGATGAGCCATCCTAGGCAGAGTCAGACCACGACCCTTAGCACGACTGAACTCGTCTTAGGACCAATATTTGCCGCGACTAAGGTTGGTCCTTGGGTCCTATCTGCTCTAAGCCTAGTCATCCAACAGCACTCTGAGTCACGGTCGATATTTTATCCCAACTGGTTCGTTTTTAATAAACTGCTTGCAAAATGTGTATTGTGTAATGTGTAAATGTGTATCCCAAAATTCAGACTCCCTCGGTCTGTAGCTATTTACTGTATTTCTGTATTTTTGTAGAACCGAATTATTTAACATAAAATGCCAACAGAATGTACAATAATAAATACAGGTGTTGTATTAGTTCAAGTTCTACAGTTCGAAGTCCTCGCGTGTACAATGTTCAGAGTTCAGTTCACAAACGCGAAGAAGAAATCTCACCTCATCGCCAGTGCTCGGTAATCAATAATCAATAATAGTAACCGAGTCTTTTTCCAGTCCTAAGCTTAAATACTAGACACCCTCGTTAGGCGTGTCTGACGCCTGAATCCGAGTCACCCTTGGACGCTGCATCAACCGAACTTCGCCCGAGAAATAAGATGAACTGCAATATAAAACCTCCCAAAATTCAAACTCCCTTAGTTTGTACCTATTTTACTGTATTTCTGTATTTTTAATTACACGCAGATTTAGTCCGTGATCTTGTTGTTCAACGTGTGCCGACAATTTGACGCAACGGGAGCGAAGGACGTTGTTCGGCCGATCTGCCGTGAATTTCGCTGGTGACCGATAAATTGCAACGATTGTTCTCGCTCCCTTTGAACACCGTCGCCCGGCGCCGGGAAAAAAGCGAACGATCGAACGTGACACGCTTCCGGGGACAGAAAACATTTTCCATGGTAGAATGGTTGAATGTAGGGTGTAATCGGAGGGTTGTTTCGCTGTCGTAATTAAGTATATCGATGAAGTTTTAGAGGGATGGGTGTAGGGGGTGGTACTGCGGAACTGCAGCGATTTTTTCTTTTCTTTTCTATATATATTGTGGGAATGGAATCGTGAGCTGGGAATGAATGTTTAGTCCGGAAGGATAGATGTGTGAAAGAAGAGTGTTTTGGGACCGAGCGATAGAGGTGCGAACGAAAAGGGTTTTGGAATAG
>SMSQ01019527.1:0-15270 GCA_019453375.1 Ctenoplectra terminalis | reverse complement strand
TTGATTACACGCCGCGAATTGGATACATTTGGTGTACAGTGACTCCAAATCGACCAAGGTTGTAAAAATTTTGTATCATGAACATTTGGATCGCAGTAGTTTTAAAATAAAAAAATGAAAAATACTGATGTAGATACTGAAAGCAATTTCGTGTACAGCGGGTGATCAAATTATTACGACTACTTATTCAAACTTCGAGCAAGAATGAAAAACACCTTTTTCTTAGATTTTTAATAATGTATAACAATGATTTTAAATCTGCTACAAATTATTTAAAAAATTGTTATGATTCATATCATCAAATTATTATAACTGATTATTTAAATTTCGAGCAAGAATGGAAAACACCTTTTTCAGTACAAAAATATAGCTTTTTAATAATGTATAACAATGATTTTAAATCTGCTACAAATTATTTAAAAAATTGTTAAGAATTAAATTTAAAGCTAGTAAATGTATATGAAAAATATAATAAGCGCACACACTGCTACTTAATAACGTTAAAACAAGTAACGATCAAGGAAAACACGAGTGAACAAAGATAATCTCGTAAATGACTAGTATCGAGTCACGCTATTGCAGATGAACAATGGCAGCATAAAATGTTAGACTATTACAAATATACCTATTACCGTGCATCAACCAAGTAAAATAGCATCGCCAGCGAATCAAAATATAGTCGAACTGTCCGTCTACGTGTCGAGAACAAAAAAGGGTACCTACGTGTTCTTATTATTCGAGACACAATATTACCAAAAATATGAAATACGTAACTCCTTCGTCCGATCGTAATAATTTGATCACCCGCTGTATATCGCGTAATAAATATTTGCAAATTTTATCTTCAGAAGTTAGATCGCGTGCAAAGTTGCGAAAAAATATACAAATTATACCGTCTTTTGTAACACTCGGTAGGTGAAATAATATTCGACCAAAGTTCTACTTTTTTCTGCTATATTCTCAAAAACGCGCGGTCCAGTGATCAAACGACATAATATTACCAAAAATATAAAATATGTGACTCCTTCGTCCGATCGTAATAATTTGAACACCTAAATTCCAACCCACTCAACTTATAAAATGTATTAAAACCGATTCAACGGAAACGATTCACTACAAAACAATAATCTACAGAAAAAAAAGATCTCAAATCCAAAATCGCGTGAAAAAAGCCTCATTTCTTAGCTCATCTTCCACTTCAAAACTAACTCGTAACATAAAAAAAATCAACAACTTACAATTTCCTTAACCTCCCATATCTCAAATAAAAAAAAAAACCCACTCAATCTAAAAAATGTATTAAAACCGATACAACGGAAACGATTCACCATAAAATAACAATCTACAGATAAAAAAAGATCGCAAATCCAAAACCGTGTGAAAAACGCCTCTTTTCTTAGCTCATCTTCCACTTCAAAACTAACTCGTAACAAAAAAAATCAACAACTTACAATTTCCTTAACTTCCCATATCTCAAAAAAAAAACCCACTCAACCTAAAAAATATATCAAAGCCAACGATTCACCGCAAAAGAAAAATCTACAGAAAAGAAATCTCAACTCCAAAACCGCGTGAAAAACGCTTCATTTCTTAGCTCATCTTCCACTTCAAAACTAACTCGTAACATAAAAAAAATCAACAACTTACAATTTCCTTAACCTCCCATATCTCAAAAAAAGCTTTCGCGAATGTCATCTTTCGGAACGACGCGCCATTATAGTGGGTCACTCGCTCACCGTTTGAATTAAATAATGGATCTTCATATGCATTGCTAAAAACTTCTTTTGTCTTCGCATCGATTTACAACAGCGTTGATAATATACAGACAGAATATACAGTCTTTGTTTTTAACCCTTTGACTACGGCAGACTTTGGCACGCACTGGCCGTACGGTACGGTACGAATTCACTCGCGACGTCCACTGGGTATGGCGAAATTTTTCGTTAGACATGCATTTCTGAGCAAGTATATTAACACATTGTACGCCAGTGGCATCTGAGACATTTAAAGTCTGAGCGCCGGCACCATGTTGACCGCCTAAAGCCTGGGCGCCGGCATGATTCGCTTGTTGACGACCAATGAATAGGCGATGAAGATATTTAAAATTTTAAAAATTAACGTAAAACACTAAATTTGGTCTGCATATTCGTCGGCGTAGTCATGACGAGAACAAACAAATCGCAAAAAAAAAGAATGTTGCATTATCGCAGAGCCGGCGCTGAAACGACAGACCTCGAAACCCGCGTTTTCGCGGGGCCGGCGCTCAAGCGATAAACTTCGAAACCCGCGTTTTCGCGGGGCCGGCGTACAATGTGTTAAAATATTAAAAATACTGAAAAATTTTAAAACGGGCGAAACAAGCGAAATTTGATTTGGACGCCAATTGGCGCCTACAGTACCGGAAAGCCAATATGTTTCGGACGTCAATAGGCGCCAACAGTAGTCGAAGGGTTAATACGCCAGTGTCAGGTATGAATTGTTTCTTTTCACTAAAATAAATGTACCATTTCCTCTTTTTAACATATCCTTGTAATTTGTTAGAATCTCTAACCCCGAAATGCCGCATCAAAATAGAAAACGAAAGGCAATTTGTTACGATTCAGGAACCGACTCGGAAATCGGAAATGATCGTTTATATGTAGTTCGCGTCAAACTCTGCCGTCCAGGGAAATAGCCTCGCGCAGAATTCAGCCGTACCTAAAAGGTTAACACTAAAACTATCGACGATTGAAGTACACTAATTTGTACCAAAGAAATTCAAATTATAGGTATGTGAAAAAATACACAGCGCAGAGGAAACAGATATTTATCAATATTATTTACAGAAAATCACGGAAAATCCTCAAAATTGCATCGTTGTAAATTTATAGAATTTCTATGAGAAATTACAATCAAGTCATTTTGACCACTTCGGTAGTTCTAGTGTTAAGGAAATCCCCGTCAGGCCACGCGCGCTGCTTAGAAGCGCTGGTATAGCGGTATAGCAATGCGAAGCGCGCTACTAAAAGATTCAAATTTACTCGATACAGCTGTGCAAATATGTTAAATTTTCACTTTTGTTTAAGAGAAAGTGCAATGGATTCGGCGGGTTTTATATTAGAATAAACTGCAACACCGTTACAATTCCACTATAGTTAATACTTTATATAAATGATATAATCTATTTTTACATTAATATATATATTCTTTCTTCTTATTATATACGTCCGCGCTTATCGACTGAACTATATCGACTGTTTTTTTTTGTTTTTCTATAAACATATTATCAGTATGTCTTTGGGCGCGTATATTTGAATCTTGATTAGGGATAGAAGAGATTGGAGATTACTTAGTATATATATATTTTTTTTTAACAAAATATATTAGGACCATTGTTTCTTATCGCGGTAGAAGATATTTACGTTTAGAACGAAATGCTTATAGACATTCATTCGACACGTTACGCGCCATCAAAAAATTAGCGGTACACCTTACAAGTTGCCGAGAAGAAGACATTCCATCTGACAGTAATGCAACAACTTCTAAAGAAACAACGACACAAACACTAAAAAAAAGAACCTGGAAAAGTCTCCGCAGTGCGAAAATATTGTAAATCGTGTTATGAAAAAAATGCGACGCGATATGGTAGAGCAATGGCCAGAAAAATGACTAAACGTGAAAAAAAAAAACTTGAAAAGTCTCCGCAAGATTTCACCGATACGTTGGTGAAATTTTTATTAAAGAAAAATAAAAAATAAAAAAATTTGTTCGATGCATCTAATGCATTTAATCTTCACGACCATCTCGACTCTTGGTCCCTCTTTCTTCTTCGTCAAGCTGTCTTTTTTTACCAGATACAAACGGTTCGCAGGAGCGAGTCTCCTGTCCGATAAACGTTCCTCGCCGGTCCTAAATTCTCAACACTTATCGAGTCTTTACCGTACTTGGAGATTCGAAGATGTGGAAAAATGTGGACGCTGATCGCGCGTCGCGACGCACAGTAATTATCTGACGTTTTGAAGAATTTCGAGTGGCACACCGATAACGGTGTAGAAACATGTTACGAATTCATAGCGAATCGCGAAGATCCAGGAACGAATTAAACAAAAGAGTAGCTGCATCGCCAAGAATGCGATTTAAACATGCAGAGGCTGTTCCTTTGAACGGTGCGAGGTTACGTTAAGGGTAGCGGTGCGTGCGATCGTTGCATAATGATCGGATTAGTATTCTCGTTAGCGAAGATACGGGAGAAAACGAATCGCAATGATACGCCTGCCTCGAATCTTTCTCTTTCGTTAATTTCAATTTAAGGAATTCGAAGGACGGGGGAAACGCGCTGCTTCAATTGCTTAACTTTCGTTACGGATTCGAGGAATGCAAATTTATGGTAAGGCGTCCAACAGCGCGCGATTCTGTCAGCACCTGTGTAAGTTTACAATTATCCGATCGTTTCGATGTTGGAACAGGGATGAGTAACATTAATTTCTTTAACCGTTTGAGTGCCACGTGTCTTTCCTGTTTTCCCGTAAAAAAGTGCCAAGGAGCGCTTTTTCGCTCGTCTTATTTCCTCTCCAAAAATGCCAAGCGGCACGATAGCGCTTGTCTTATTCTCCGATTAAAAATACCAAGGAGCGCTTTTGCGCTGTTTTCTGCTCTTATACGGTAAGTTGTAATTTTTTGAATTCAGCGTGGTTCTGACATCTTTCCGAGCATAAGTACAGATATCAGCGTGTTTAAATAAAATAAAAATATTATTTAAATATTTTGTAACCGTGAAGTCGCGCATCGACAGAAACCGAGTTGTCGCGGTTGTCGGCTTCGCAGCCTAACGCGCTGGCGCTTTTCGAGCGAAACAGAAGGAGCGCAAAATCGCTTCTTGACACTCAAACGGTTAAAACGGGTAGGCTAGAAATTTAAAAATGTTGCGCGGAACGCGTGTAAGAGAATTGTGATGATACGAACACTGAACGATAAACTTGGATTATCTGTTGGTTAACGAGATAAAGTTGGTATGAAAAATTCGAGAAGTGAAACGCTCGTTGATACTATCAACCCTTTGCACTGGTAAACTTTTTTAAGTTTCAAAGGACTACTGTGAAAACTTCTTCTTTTTGAAGGAATAAAAGAAAATTATAACGGTTTGTAATAATTTTTTCCCGTTTACAATACGGTAAGAAATATTGGACTGGCAAGAATTATGTGTACGACGTACGGTGTTGCTCGTGCAAACTGCATTGCGGATAAAAAGCGCGATATTCAATTGTTACTCCAACAGCGGTCTTTTGTTTTTCGATAGTATTTATATCGCGAGAAGAGATTTTAAAAATGCGCCGAGAAAAGATTCATTCGCGTCGCGTCGCGCTCTACGAATTCCACAAAGGTGCAACAGTGGGAACCGCTGCGAAAAACATTCAGAATGTTTATCAAGACCATGCACCGGCTCTTCGTGCAGCGAAAAAGTGGTTCGCAAAATTCGGACGCGGTGATTTTCGACTTAACGACGAGCCACGCTCGGGCCGACCTTCCTCGATCGACGATCGCTTTGCGCGTAACTTATTGCAAAATAGGAACGAGATCGTACGAAGCAACGGAGATTGTATAATTGATTGATAGAAACAAATTTTACCTGCCAAATTACCTGTATTTTAATGCGAAATAGGGCACGAACTTTTGCACTTACCTAGTGCTAAATACGTATAATATTTCAATGCTTTGCATCTGACATAGATTTGAAGCAGGAAATAGCTATTGCTAATATGTAAGAAGATTGAAAAAATCGTAAGGCAAGGGGTTAAATAATAATATATTTATAAATACTGAAATATTGTAAATTATATTCCTTTTTGAATAAAAAGAAGCTTCAAGAATTTTTTCCCATTTGCAATAAGCTAAGAAATATTGGACTGGCCAGAATTACCGCGGACACTCTGTATACGCTCTTCGTAGCGAAAGGTTTAACGTCGCGCGTGATCAAATTAAAATTCATAATACTCCCTCCGTCCCGTAATAATAGTAGCAAGTGAATATTTAAACGGGAATTATTGGCGAATGCAGCAATTCGCGCAAGCCTTGGATCAAAATCAACGTTCCATAACATCTGTCGTTTGTTTCGACGCATCTTTCAATCTTTAGGTCAACCTAATTATTACCAACTGTAACTATTTTTATAATTTCATCCGCTGATCCGAATCGATTGTTTTATTTCAGTCGTATGTCAACCCACTGTAAAAGTAGGATGAAAAAAAGAGAGTTTTCTAGCGAAGATCGAGCCGCGATTGTTCAGTTCTCGGCGCGTCGAAAGAAAAACGAAAAGTCGCGGAAAGGTGCGATTGCGTTAGCTTCGAAACAATTTAAGCGCAACGGAACGACCGTATCGAGAATTTGGAAACGCGCTTCCGAAAATAATCGTCGAGGCGAATCTCGTGCTAACGTTGATTCTTTGAAAAAACAAAACTGTGGACGTGGATGCAAAGATTACGGAGAAAGACTTGAAAAACTTAGACGCGTTCCTCTCGGCAGAAGAGGCGCCGTAAGACGAGCAGCTCGCGCCATCCAAGTTCCCAAATCTACGTTATTCCGAATTTTGGAAAAAGGAAAATCCGTAAAACGAGTTTCAAGCGGCATCGAACCGTTTCTCGCGGAAAAGAATAAGAAAGATCGCGTAGAATTTTGTCCGTCAAAATATAGGGAAAGAGAAGCTCGGCAGCCGAGGGATCCTACCTACGAGTTTAAAACGCGGTAACGAAATTATTGAAAAATCCAGAAACTATCCTACCGCTCGAAATAAAAATTAGGAGCAATATTTTCAATCTAGTTTTTCGATAATAAATGTTCCGTTCTATATTTATTTTCCTTCGCTACTATTACTATGGGACAAATTAAATTCATCAACTGCTACTATTATTATGGGACAGAGGGAGTAATTTGTAAATAAAAAAAGTATTTAATAAACTCAACATAAAAATATTATTTTTATACCGAGCGGAGTTAGTGATACATGCAATAACCTGTAAAAATTTTAGATCAATTGGCCACGTAATTTCTAAGATTTTGTCTGCGCCAGGAAAACATGCAGTAACATGAAAAATAATAAAGATAAATGCATGAAAATAACACAGTATCTTTTTGAAATAATACCTGTCATGAACATAAAACAATAAATTCGTTGGATTATAACAGTTCGATAAATTCCTTTCCCAAAATTCCCAAAAATCACAAAAAAATAACGAGTCTACTGAAGAATACCGCAAATTTATAAATCTTGGCATTCATATCTAAGAATAACGAATAATAAATAATAACAAATACTGATAATAAATTAATTAATATCAATAATAATAAATATTAATAATAAATTAATTAATATCAATAATAATAAATTCTCTTGTCGGGAATATTTAAGTTTTAAAACGAAGCAAACTAACAAAATTATAAATAAAAATATCTATAATATTTGAAATTTCTTTTCCTTTCCAAAATGACACTTTAAATTTTCTCAACAATCCAATGAAAGTTAAAAATAAATTAATAATGCAAAGGGTTAATAATTTAATTGCCAAATATGTACGTAATATACAAACAAAAAATTGTGGTCTGCACAAAATTTATGAATCATACAAAATTAATCCAGATCCCATTTCTTTACCTATTTTCTATAAAAATATGCGTTTGGTAAACATTCGCGGTCTAATTGTTTTAATGCTAATTATGTGTTTAACACTTCAATTAGTATTTGTATTATTAATATCTAAGCTCTGTTCCTAAGAGAACGGTTCTCAATGCGGAAGAAAACTTCACACGTGGAAGTATTTGTTTGTTAGATTCCGCTACTTTCTCTCGCGGACCATGAATATTTTTCCTCTTTTCCAGCCATTCATAAATTAACTCATCCGAGTGTACTTCGCGGCCATCGTGGTAAAATTGTAAGTAACATAAATACATCTACAGTATCGAATAAAAATATTTATTAAAAGACTTTTTTTTTACAAATTCTGTGGCATTGGAGGTAGTTCTTTTTTATAATAAAATTATAACAAATATAGTTTTGGGAAATATGGAATAAGAGATGAGAGTTACAAATTTTTGTCGCGACTTTTGTACGTTGTGTATATAAGGTGTCCCATAAAAATGTATACGATGTTTAACGGGTTATAATTATCTGATTTTTGTTTATTTTCAGGGTGTGATTAATTGATATAATGAGGAGATAATGAGTGGACCAAGATTGAGTTTTGAGAAAAGAAAATTTGTTTTAGAATGCTATTGGAAGCAGACATTTTATGTAGAATTTTTTGAAATTTATATATCAATTATATGTGAATAAAAAGTGAAGTTGTAATCATTCAAACTGTGTTCTTTTTACAAATTTTTTCGAGGATGATAACAGTGTCTTTTTTATAAAAAAAAATTGTAACAAATAGAGTTTCCAGAGATTAGAAATAAAAGTGTCCTTAAAAAAAAATATTGAATCGTATTTTTAATAAATTTGATAATAATCTTAATAATAAATTTAATAACAATAATCTTTCGTCGATTCAAAGATTCTTTTCACCAATTCTTCGGTGATAATAACAGTGTCTTTTTTATAATAAAATTGTAACAAATATAGTTTCCAGAAATAAGAAATAAAAGTGTTGAATCGCATTTTTGATAAATACGATTAATAATCTTTTGTCGATTCAAAGATTCATTTTACCAATTCTCTGACGATGATAACAGTGTCTTTTTATAAATAAAAATTGTAACAAATACAGTTTCCAGAGATGAGAAATAAGTGTCCTAAAAAAGAAGTGTTGAATCGTATTTTTCACAAATACCATTATGATTTACGAATTTTAATAATTTTTTGTCGATTCAAAGATTCTTTTTATCAGTTCTTTGACGTTGATAACAGTGTCTTTTTTATAATAAAATTCTACCAAATACACTTTCCAGAAATAAGAAATAAAAATGTCCTTAAAAAAAAAGTATTGAATCGCATTTTTAACAAATACGATTAATAATGCTTCGATAAGAAGTAAAAAATAATGAAATGAAATAAAAGAGTTATTTTTCATCGTCACAGAATTCTTAAAAAAAAAAAAAAAAAAACTCTTTAATCAATAAAAAATGTAAAAATACGTTTCAACGCTTTTTTTCCAGGACACCGCGTATATATAGGCAGCGTACAGAAATCGCGACGGAAATTTCGCGGGTCTCGCGAAAGCGAGGTCGCGGGGCCGTTCCTCCCGTACGCATAGAAAAGGCCGACGGCTCGTTCAGTCCGATCGATAGATCTCGCGGAGATGGCAGCTGCATCGAGAAATTGGAAGCCATGTCGGGAACGCGTTGGAAAGCTGTTGCCGAGAATGTCCGCTGGCCTACTGACGAACAGGAGAAAGGAGACGACATGGGAGGAGATACGGGAGAGCATCGGAGGAGAAAAGAGCCCTGGCCGCGTTATGAAATCGCGGTATTCTTTCAACGCGAATCGAAAATATTAAAGCTTTTAACCGGTTACCTGTGATCGACGAAATACATTCGTCGCGAAGGAACGGCGATATTTTGCGTTACGACGAGTGCGCTCGTCAAGCGGAAAAAGTAGTCACCGTTTGCTATTTAAATTGCAATTTCAGCGAAAACTAAAATACATTCGCGAACTTCAAGATGTTTCAAATATCTGGAGACCGACGAGGAACGTTACGGAGTTGACGCGCGCCGATTATCCATGGAATCTGGATACGATACAGATCTCGAAAAAATATTGGACGGGTATTTTTTTTTATATCGGTCATCGTTCGCTTCGAAGAGGCGATTAGGGGTAATCGGTCCTCGAAGTAGGGTACGAAAGTTTTTAAACGAATCAATTTTTTTTTTAAGTCTTCGCACAGCTGGGTTCGGCGTTAAAGAATAGACAAACCGTACAATTGAACTTTCTTTTCATCTCCGATAGTTTTCGAGATACACCGTCGAACAGGTTTCTCACCGCCTGCTTCGAGGGCTGACAACAACCCTTCGAAACGAACGATGGCCGATATAAAAAGACACGCGTCCGATATTTTTTCGAGATTCACATCGTGTCAAAGTTTCATCGAAATCGGCGCGCGTCGACTCCGCAACGTTTCTTGTAAGACGAGATAAAACGAGCGAATAAAAAAATGTAAATAATTGTTACGAAGAAACTGTACACAGCGCGGACAAAGTAGCTGTTTTCTTTCCTTTCTAAATGTTCCGCGTTCGACTCGCGAAGCGTCGTTACGTATTGTACCCTGCTTCACTCGATATCATTCCACGACAGCGGATCCAATTACCAACTAATCACTTTTCTAAGCAATTGATGTTTCCCGTTTCTTTCTTTCGTACGCAAACTGTGTACGTTTAAGCTGAGCAAGAAAATAAACGTTGGTAACGAAACTATTAATTTTATAAAAAAATAAAACAGTCGTTTCGCAAATGTTAGACTGCATTTTCAGGATTCAGAGTTCCCATACTCACAAGGAACGTTCGGTAACCAGAAAATTGAAAAAAATTTGAAACTTTGCTGGTTCGCAGAGAACCTCGAACTAAGTATCGCGCTATTCTTTTTATCCGCTGATATTCGGTTTTCCAGGGTGAAAACAACCCTTAATATTTCCGATGCGCTTTCCTATTTTTATTTTAGAAGATTTTCATGTTATTTTGGCAAGTGACTACTTAACCCTCCATAGCCCGAATTTTGTCTGCTTATCAGAGAAAAAATTACGATTGCTTACGGTTTTTCACTTAGATTTGAAAATTTTTAAACTAATAATTGTTATAGATAGATCATGGTGTCGCTACGATAATATACTAATCAGATCTAATAGAACAGCTATAACTAGATAAAACAAATTTTTCAAAATATAGATACATTAATTCGTAACTTTTAAGTCGCACGGCGCCATAGAGGGTTTGCACTGGCGAACTTTTTTAAGTTTCAAAGGACTATTGTGAAAACTTAGTATTTTTTTGGAAAGAGAAACAGAAAATTACACATGTTTACGATTTTTTATTTACTTAGTTAATTTACTTTATTTTAAAACAAAAGAAGTGTTTGTACCGACGAAGATACAGAATTTAATTAAAAAACTTAATTTCTGAAGAAAATTATGCATGTCGCCACAGCGGCGCCAGTCTTCCAATATTTATTAGTGGCTTCTTAACCCTTTCGCTATGAGTGGCGCAAATATACGCCGCTATAAATTAACCCTTTGCACTCGGAGCCATCTCGCGACATTTTTATAGGAAAGCGAGCAAACAGAAATCGTTCCATATTTCGGTGTATACTATACTTTTCGATTTGCTGTCTCTTGCCATTTGAAATAGAGAACTTCGAGGAAACATGCATTTTTTAAAAAAGTTATGCCGACGTAAGTTCATTTTCTACAATCATTAATATCATTAATAAACTCTGATGTCCCCTGAGAGGAGACGTTCGAGTGCAAAGGGTTAATTTATAGCGGCGTATATTTACGCCGCTCGTAGCAAAAGGGTTAAGAAGTCACTAATAAATATTGGAAGAGGTATCAAGGTACTGTTTTCTGTGTTTACCATTTTACAATCTAATTTTTTTCTTATAAATACTGTCGTTATAGGAATTGTTCTTCGTTAATAACTCGTTAACGAAGCCGAGTTTGACACGTTCGCAAAGGAAAAAGTTAAAAAAAGAGACACGTTTTTGTCTGCTGCTGAATTAACTTGTTCACTTCACACTCTAATTAAATCGCATAAATTGCGCTTCTCACGTTTCTCTACTTTATATTTACATTGCTACCACTATTTTACACGCAACATTCGTACGAACACTTGGTTGCCATACGTACGACGAATACGACATGCAGCTTTACGTAAGTTTTTTCTCGGGGAAGAAAGTTGAGAGAATTATCAGGCAAAGGGAAACTAAAACAGTGAAAACGGATAAAACTGTTGCACCAGCTACAGAATCGAAATTCCTAAAAGAAACTTTGAAAAAGGTCTTATAGAAAATTACGAAAAAAAGAATTAAATATAATTACGAAAATTACTGGATCAGCATCCAGCACATCCTACTAAACTGCCCTGGGTTCGCATCGGCCAGAAATAAATTGAACATCAAAACGGACATGAAATCCAACCTAAACGCATCCCGACGACATCCATAGAGTACTAGAATTTTTTAAACACATAAACCTACAAAATTCACTATAAGAAAAATGTATGTCTCACTTTCGAAAATATTGTAACATTGTAATAGCCACTTAATCCATCGCGAAGAAAAAAATGATAAGTGTTACTCTCCATTTAAATTGTTCGCAACACAAAAAATATTTTTAATTTGTAATTCGTTATTTTATGAAACGCATCTGTATTATTATATACGCGTACTGTAGGTTTATAAATATTTCAAGTTTCGTTCGATAAAAATTATTGACAAGATAACAATGAGATACAAAATGTTTTATCTGTATTATTTACATTTAATACGTCGGTTGTCCACAGCGCTCGAAATGTACTGGGATTTTTCGACACAAAGTCTGAAGAGCGCGATCCCGCTGCTTGGGACTCAAACGGTTAACACTAGAACTACCAAAGTGGTCAAAATGACCCATTCGTAATTTTTTACAGCAATTTTATAAATTTACTATGGCATCTCAGAGGCAATTTTCCGTGTTTTTCTGTTAAAAATGTAAACAAAGCTTTGTTTCCCTCCCATTGCGTATTTTTTTATATACCTTTCATTATGATTTTTTCGGTAGAAATAAGTATGCTTTATTCGTCGGTAGTTCTAGTGTTGAAAAGACGTTCGACAACCGGTAATAAAGTCCTAGTCATTGTAAAATGCAGAAATATGAGTATAAAAAAATACATGGTAAAACAACACTGTCAATGCTGAGCAACAGAGATTCTGAAACGACGTAGGAGTACGTTACCTGTCTCCACTGTGTAAAAAAAAGAAAAAGAAAAGAAGAAGTGAAATCTGTGGACGATTAGTTATTAATAAACAATTCTAGAAAAGTGAAAGTGCATTCAACTCACAAGCACATTCTTATTCATGACTAATTTATGAAAGATGCTCCTCATGGGTTACTATTGATATTTATGCTAATTTCAGTACATTTTCTGTCGCGACACATTCAAGATTCCTTTTCACTTTTTAATCACTACCGAGGAAATGCTGGTTCTCTATCTTGTCAGACGTTGCGTTAGTACAGCCATTTAAAAGCATGCCGCTCAGACTACTTCCGTGTAGGCTTTTAACATGAATTTTTTTTTAACGAAGAAGAGCGTTAATTATTTTTTATATCACAGCTGCGATTAAGATATAAATATTTATATGTAAGGAAATGATAATATTTGAAAAACGTATTATGCGGAGGGAACAAAATTTTTACGCTCCTCTTCTTTTCTTTTCCGTTCTTTACTGTTCTTTTTTGTTCTGTTATGCGTTTTTCGCTTCTTTTCTCTTCTGTTTTCCAGTTTTCTCTTATTTTGTCGTCTGTTTTCCATTTTTCTCTTCATTCTTCTTCAATTTTCCATTTTTCTCGTCTTTTCTCTTCTGTTGTCCATTTTCCTCTTATTTTTCTTCAATTTTCCATTTTTCTCTTCTTTTCTCTCCTGTTTTCCATTTTTCTCTTCTCTTCTTTTCTGTTTTCCATTCTCTTTTTTTTCCTCTTCTGTTTCCCATTTTTCTCTTTTCTTTTCTCCAATTTTTCCATTTTTCTCTTTCTTTTCTCTTCTCCTATCTTTCATTTTGATTCTTCACTCTTCTTATGTTCCCTACCAGTTTTTACTCCCTACTTCTGTTCTCTACATTCCTTTTCTTTTTTCCACGCTCCTCTTTTCTTTTTACATCCTCTTCCCTTTCCCACTCTTATTTTCTTTTTTTTTCTCACCAATCATTTGTTCTATTTTCCACATTCCCCTTCTATTTTCTCTATGCTTCACGCTCTCCATTTTTTTTTCTATTCTCCATATTCATCTTATTATATTTTCTCTTCTCTTTTCTTATCTTCCCCACGCTCCTCTATTCTCCATAATCCTCTTATTATATTTTCTCTTCTCTTTTTTTATGTTTCCCACTCTCCTCTCCTTTTTTCTTCTATTCTCCATATTCCTCTCACTATATTTCCTCTTCTCTTTTCGCATATTTCCCACTCTCCTCTTTCATTTTTCTTCCATTCTCCATATTTCCATAATCCTCTTATTATATTTTCTCTTCTCTTTTCTTATGTCCCCACTCTCCTCTCCTTTTCTCTTCTATTCTCCATATTTCTCTCATTATATTTCCTCTTCTTTTTTTCATGTTTCCTACTATCCTCTTTCATTTTTCTTCTATTCTCCATATTCCTCTTATTTTCTTTTTTCTTCCCTTTTCGTATATTTCCCACTCTCCTCTTTCATTTTTCTTCCATTCTCCATATTCCTCTCATTTTCTTTTCCCTTTTCTTTTCCTATGTTTTCCACCATACTCTATTTTCCATATTTCTCTTATTATATTTCTTCTTCTCTTTTCCTATATTTCCCACTCTCCTCTATTCACCATATTCCTCTTATTTTCTTCTCTCTTCTCTTTTATTATGTTTCCCACTCTACTCTTTCATTCTCCATATTTCACTTATTTTTTTTCTCTTCTCTTTTCCTATGTTTTCTACTGTCCTCTATTCTCCATATTCCTCCTATTATATTTTCTCTTCTCTATTCTTATCTTTCCCACTCTCCTCTATTCACCATATTCCTCTTATTTTCTTCTCTCTTCTCTTTTCTTATGTTTCCCACTCTTCTCTTTCATTCTCCATATTTCACTTATTTTTTTTTCTCTTCTCTTTTCCTATGTTTTCCACCATACTCTATTTTCCATATTTCTCTTATTATATTTCCTCTTCTCTTTTCCTATGTTTTCCACCATACTCTATTTTCCATATTTCTCTTATTATATTTCCTCTTCTCTTTTCCTATATTTCCCACTCTCCTCTATTCACCATATTCCTCTTATTTTCTTCTCTCTTCTCTTTTCCTATGTTTTCTACTGTCCTCTATTCTCCATATTCCTCCTATTATATTTTCTCTTCTCTATTCTTATCTTTCCTTCTCTCCACTATTCTCCATATACCTATTTTCTTCTCTCTTCTCTTCTCTTATATTTCTCACTATCCTCTATTCGCCATAATCCTCTCATTATATTTTCTCTTCTCCATTCTTATCTTTCCCACTCTCCTCTATTCCCCATATTCCTCTTATTATATCTCATCTTCTCTTTTCTTAACATCCTCACTCTCCTTATTATATTTCCTCTTCCCCTTCCTTACGATCCCCACT
>SMSQ01019526.1:9695-22508 GCA_019453375.1 Ctenoplectra terminalis | reverse complement strand
AAGAAGAAACAAAAATTCGCAGAACTTAAACTTAAAATCAAAAGCCTCCCAATAAAACCACCTCTAAACAGTCCTCTCCGACACCGAACTCGGCTCGAAACTATCACGACAATCTTCAACGCCATAAACCCTTTCACCCAACTCACGAACATCGTCCGAAAACCGACTAAAATCAAACAAGGATTCCAACAACTGAGTATAAACGCTCCCTGTCCCGAATCGATCTCGAATCCGGAAAGAAAGGTGTCCCGCAATTTTCCCTCTGGGCCACGATTCCCTCCTCTCGAATCCAAGAATCGAATCCGCGGAATTACACGCTGAAAACGATTCGAGACCGCGAACAGAAAAGATGTATCGTGTACGAGAGGATCCCTGGTTGGCGGAGGCCGTGTAGAAAGCGAAGGAAAAGGCCTGGAACAGCGTTACACGCCTAATAACCGAGTATCATCTCTCTGTCGAGCGGGGGAATTTCTACGATTCCAGATCTCGATCCGTGGATCTGTCTAATGTGGCCCAGCCACGCGAACCTATCATAACCTGGGCCAACCTCGACCATCTAACCACATGTTTGCCCAGCTAACCTCTTCCAGCCTCGATTTCCCTCGGATTTGCATTTCTACCAGTGCTATAACGTTCCCGGATGATCAACGTTCTAACTTCTTCGTTTCTTTCGTCTTTTTCTTTCTTTTCTTTCTTTTTTTCTTCTTTTTTTGTTTTTTTTTTTTTTTTTTTACTCCCAGGAATCGTTTTTCGAAGAGAAATAACGCGAGTCGGAGGAACGGTCTGATTTGTTCGGATGGAGATCGACCGCCGCCATTAAGAGCTTGTTAATGCGATCTCTGGTGAAGCTTTTTGCTGGAACCGGGTAATCAGGCTTGTCGAACGGTTTATCGAAGATTGTTCCATGGTTTTAGGCGGTGGTTGTAGCTCGCGGTTCCTTTTTCTTTTTTTCTTTTTCTGTTTCGCGTGCGTATGGTGATAGGAGCCGTGGGGAAAATGTGGTTAACACTGGAACCACTGACCATTAAAGTATACTTATTTCTACCGAAGAAATCAAAGTGGAAAGTATTTGCTCCGAAAGTTTCTTTCGTTGTCTTCGCGCGACAATTTCGTTCGGCAGCGTTTATATAAATATAGAGATTTATCTATTAACACGTTAAGCGGCACGCCGGTCCCTGCGGACCGACGCTGAAATTTTCGTTTAGGCGTCGTTGATTTCCGAAAACTGACGGTATCAATCTAAAAAAATAATACCTTATAATTCGTCAACGAGTTCTATTAAATCACATTAAACAAAGATACGACTTTCGTTTGCAGGCCTCTACAATTTGCTTCTTAAATTCTTAACTATTTTGGGATCAAATGTTGTTTAATTATTATCACAGCACACAGGATAAAGGAAAGTCGACCAAAATCGGCGTGGCGTTTAACGTGTTAAAGGAGAAATGGAGGAAGGTGAAAGAGCAAAATGGATCCTATACGAAATAATGATATATTGTAAAACAGAAAATATTGTGCATCCAATAGTTATTGGTAAAAGGAAAGAAACTTTTGGGACAAGCTAATATATAAAATAATATGCGATGCAATTCAGACAAAAGTTTATCTATATTTAAAAAAAAATCGCAGAAAATCTGCCCAAAGGTACCATGGTTAATTTATAAAGATTCTATAAAAGATTACCGAAAATTAGCCGAAAAATTTAATTCCACGCTTCTCGTTTCCTTTTTCACCTAAAACCCTAATGCGTGCGTCAAAATACACATTTCTTGTATCATCAGCTTTAAATTAAATCAATTTTTATCGAAAGATATTTATTCGACACATTTTTCGCGTACAAATTTCATTTTAAGTTTACATTTTCCACTCGTTAAATTTAAGCTCCATAAATCCAGCGGATACAGCCACTTTCTTCGATTCCACACAGTCTACTTAATTATTGTAAAAGATCGAGTCTTTCTCTTTCTATAATGTTAAATCGTTGAGAAGCGTTTTGGCTCGATGCCAGTTTCTGTGATCGACTAAGTTTCCTAGGAACCAGTTTCCCTGATCAGAGTGAAATTTCACGTAGGTTTCAGCAAACGGGGGCTAGCCTGGGTGATTCCTCGAGACCAGTTCCCGAGATCAAAGTGAAACGCCCAGATCGGTTTCTGGCAACCGTATATAGACACCTTGGAACCAGTCCCTATTATCAGAGCGAGATTCCTTGACATAGGTTTGCTATGACTGCACCTGGACTCCGAGACTTCTTGCGATCGATGGTAGACACTTCGTGGTTAGGTTGTTAGCTTTTAATTGAAGTCGCGTGAAATACCAGATAACCGTTGCCCCGTTGCCTTTTCACTGTTGCGAGAAGAACTTGCGTTCGATGCGGGATCGGTGTCACTTCTTGTGTCGCAGCTTGGTTTATGAGACACCGGGTTGCTTTTTAACACTAGAACTACCAAAGTGGTCAAAATGATCCATTCGTAATTTTTTACAGAATCTTTATCAATTAACCCATTCGATGCCGAGCCTAAATTATATGAAATGATTCCCATTGCCATTTAAATTTGTAAAAGATCATTCTCTTCGGATCCTCAAGAAATAAAGTATAATTTCTGTAAAAAATTTTACTTGTAGTATTTTTTCAAGTTTTTTACATTTCTATATTTATGTTTGCGGCCACAAAAAATTTGCTAATTCAAAAGCCTGCGTGTTATAACATACATATTTCTTGGCAATGCAAGACGAGTATACTCGTCCCTGGCAGCGAATGGGTTAACTACGATGCCTTTCTATTGAAAATATAGATGAACTTTTGTCTGAACTGCATTACATATTATTTTATGTACTTTCCACTTTGATTTCTTCGGTAGAAATAAGTATACTTTAATCGTCGGTGGTTCTAGTGTTAACGCTAAGGGTTAATACCGTAGTCCAGAGATACTTTCCTACCAACAAAACTCAACAACCCCGTTAAAAATACCAAACTCAACAACCCCATTCAAAATCGTTCAAAATCAAAACCTAAACCCCTAAAATAAAATTAAAAAAAACAGAAACCAAACAACTCTTCCAAAGAATAAAAAAAAGAAGAAGAAGAAGAAGAAAAACAAGAACAAGAGGAACAAAAAGAGTAAGAAGGAACGAGAAGAGGCGGCAGAAGGCGATGCGTGTGGGTTCAGCGAAGTTGGTGTCGGGTTACCAATGAAATACTGGTACCATTTTGTTTACAATATTGTCGGGGGTGTATCCACAGGAAGAAAGTGGGAAGAGGGGCAGAAGACACTTCCACGGCTCGTTGTACGTTCTCCGAGGAACACCTTGTGCTCCTCCGTTCATCGAAAGAGATGAAAAATAAGGCGGATGGAAAGAGAAGGCGCGATATCGTATATACGCGCACAAGGGGGCCCCCTTTAAAGAATTATCTCTTTCTCGCGGCCTGGACCGCTGCCTCCACGGAGATCCCCTCGATTGGACTGATTCTTACACGCGCGGCCCGGACCGACGAGCCTAAATTGCGAATTCCGTCGCGTTCCACACCGACAAAGCAGCGCGAGTCAAACGAGCTTGTTCCCCCGCCGCCGGATGACAGATTTATGGTATTAGATGGGACACGCGAATTTGTGTTCCTCGGTGACTTCGATCCCTCGATGGTGCCAGCTCGAGGGTGCCGGGAGAGGAAAAGAGGAAGACGGAGAACGGGTATGTTTCTCCCGAGAGTTTGTTGAACTTTGCGAGTTGAAATTTTGAGATCTTGGATAAAGCAGAGCTTGTTTTGGTGAATTTATGTTGAAGAGAATTGAAATTTTGAGATCTTGGATAAATCAGAGCTTCTTTTGGTGAGTTTATATTGAAGAGAATTGAAATTTTGAGATTTTGGATAAATCAAAGCTTATTTTGGTAAATTTACATTCAAAAGAAATTCTTCGCGTTACGAAATATGTGTCTTTAAATGGGCTTTAGATGTAGCAACTTACTTCTTGAATTATGGTTTAAAGTGTCGGTGTTTTGAGGTTGGAGAGTTTTGGGTTTTACTTCGTTTGGTAGTTTTTTTTTCCTTTTTTTCTTAATAGAAGTTTGAGAAGTCTAGAGAGGGTGATTATGTATTTTGAAGCACCGCCACAGTAAATGGAAGAAATCTTAGTATTCACAGCCATTTATTCTTAAGTTAACCCATAACCCAAAAGTTGCACTCGAGCTGGACTCTCGACATTCCGCTTCTCTACGTTTCTATCAATTTTAACGTACGAAATACAGTACAGAACAAATATATTCTCACAAATGATGTCTCTGAATATACTTAAATGATTCAGTGTATTAAAATTAATACCTCAATTATAATTATCAAATAACTATCAATAACCAAATATAATTATAATCATATCAATAATAACTCAATTAAAATGCTTGTAAAGCATTAACTATAACAAGTATCGATACAAAATATATATTTTAAAATGGCAATGAAATACGCGAGCGATATAAGTACGTGACGTTACCACGACAACGAACAAACGGAAAAACGTGAGTGTCCGAATTTATTTGTCCGGTACCGTAGACACATCTTTTTCTACGCGCATCCTTCGGCAACGTATCTATCGTGTAAACGCAAAATTGAATGTATTTCCTTCAGATAGGAGGATCGCGACACAGAAGAATCAATAAACCTTGATCTCGACTTGGTTTTACAAGAAGTGCCAATGGGGGGTATCTGCATCTCGGCGCTTCGATGCAGGAAGCGTCGAGGAAAATTGCAGGCCACCGCGATTTCCACGCCGTTAACGTTCCCCTATCGATCTAGACGCGAGTTCTCGCTTCTAATCATATCGTGGTTAACGTCTTCCTCGATGTTGCTCAGCCTACCGTGAACGAACGCCATTCCGCCGATTTGTGTCTCGAATCCAAGCGGATCGTTTGACCCCTGATGCGTCGACGGATTCCACGGCTTCCGGGAACGCGATCAACGCCCAAGGAAAATCCGCGACTTCCGCGAATATCGTTTGTCGGCTCGGTTCGAGCGTTGACCAAATATCGGTTGTAATTTTTTTTTTTTTTTTTTCTTAGGATACTTTTTTAGGATATTGTGAGATAAAATTATTTTGCAATTTTAACGTGGTTCCTTTTTTTGGGGGGACGGTTTAAATATAACGTATAATTTGTGGCGCAAATATGGTTGGTTGATTCTATTTGGATCTTAACAAGTTTGATTGTATTTGGATCTTAAAAAATTTGATTCTGTTTGGATCTCAAGAAGTTTGATTCTATTTGGATCTTAACAATTTGATTCTATTTGGATCTTAACAATTTGATTCTATTTGGATCTTGAAAAATTTGATTCTACTTAGATCTTAAAAAATTTGATTCTATTTGGATCTTAAAAAATTTGATTCCGTTTGGAACTTAAGAAGTTTGATTCTGTTTGGATTTTAACAATTTGATTCTATTTGGATCTTAAAAAATTTGATTCTATTTGGATCTTAAAAAATTTGATTCCGTTTGGAACTTAAGAAGTTTGATTCTGTTTGGATTTTAACAATTTGATTCTATTTGGATCTTAAAAAATTTGATTCTATTTGGATCTTAAAAAATTTGATTCCGTTTGGATCTTAACACCTAGCCAATCGAATGGGGAGATCTCTCCGTTTTAAATAAATCGCTGAATAATCAAATGGATAGATGTTCCAGTATTAAGATCGCGTTTTAGTAAAATTAAAAAACGAGTAAACTGGTGTTTTCGAAACGAGAAATCTTTTTAATTTATCGTTTTATGACTGTAACCAACCAGTAACTGAAAGTATCGTTGAAAAAGAATGTTTCGCGAGTATAAAAATTTTACGATTCTAATTCTAAACCAAGACCGAAAAGAAAGTCAATTTATCTAGGAAACGACGATCAATCGAAGGACCCTGTGTCCTCGAGCCGTTTAATCCAGCTTTAATTTCGACTTTACGAGCGTGCTTACCTGCTGAGCTCGGTGGTCCACGGCCCATCCCGCCATTCCTTCGTCCATTTATCTCGTGGCACACATTCGTGGAAAAAAGCTCGTGTCGGCCAACGTGTTATTCAAATACAAACATCCGCAGCGACTCGCAGCCGGTGACTTATTCGCTGGACCGATCGGAAACGCCGATCGTGGATGATGGCGTTTCGCGTCGAAAGTTCTTCGTAACTACGGATCGATAAAATATGAATTTGATTTTAACGTTTGGCTAGTGATTGTGGTGTGTGAAATATATTTTTGTCGGCTAACTGTACCGGTGAAAAACCAAGGAATGTAAAATTGGAATTTCTGTTTTGTAAGCTTTGTAGGATAGTTAGGGTTTTAATGGGTGTTTGTAAGAAAATTGGAAGATTGAAATCTTTATAGAAAAAATAGTTGAAGATTCATAGAAGGAAATGGAGGACTCCGAGATTGGTATTTTCGATAAAAAGATTCGAAGGTTCGAGGATTGAGACCTTCGTGGAAAAGAAATTTGAAGATTGGAGAATTGGGAAAATTGCAGAAAATATTGAAGATTCGAGAATTGGTAGAATTTCAGAAAATATTGAAGATTCGAAGATTCGAGAATTGGTAGAATTTCAGAAGATATCGAAGATTCGAAAATTGTTACTTTTCATAAAAAGATTCGAAGATTGAGACCTTTATGGAAACAAACTCGAAGATTCGAGAATTGGTAGAATTTCAGAGGATATCGATGATTCAAAAATTGTTACTTTTCATAAAAAGATTCGAAGATTGGAGAATTGATAGAATTGCAGAAAATATTGAAGATTTAAAAACTGTTACTTTTCATAAAAGAATTCGAAGATTCCAAGATTAAAACCCTTATAGAACACAAATTCGAGTATTCGAGGATTCGAGAACTGTTAAAATTAAATTAAATATCCAAAAATAAAAAATTCCTGCTTTTCATAAAAAGAATTCAAAGATCGACACAGTCACGACGAGAAAAAAAAACAAAATCCACTAACATCTCCCTGCACCCTTCCAAATAACCAACACTTAAAAACTCTTCGAACCATCTCACAGCCTCAAACCTCCCAATCGTCCACAATCCGCACAACTATCCTCCGCACCCAACAAATTTTCCAACTTTTCCACCAAGAACAAAAAAGAAAAAAGAAACAATGCTATTAAATACTCTTAAAAATTGTTCCAACAACCCCCCGAACCATCCTCACCCATCGCCACCCAAATTTTCCGGCATTAAAAAATCCGCGACGCGGTCGAACCCGCCGAGCAACACGCTCGGAACATTTGTCAGACACTTTAGGAGCTGTCGGCCCATTGTTTTCCCATCGATTCCCGCTCGGAAAGCACGCCTTTAACCGATGTTTTACACGCTCGATTCCTGGAACCGGATCCTCCATCTGGGATCCCAGGCTTGTGGCATCCGAGTTGCACGTCCGTCGAGAAACAAGAGAAAGAGAAACGGTCCGGTGGGACACGCACTGACCGTCCAGCGAGCGAGAGGAAGAAGAATAAGAGAAGGCGGAGGAGGCAGGTATACGTGGCCCGGGACCATGAGGCCCATTTCGCCTGTCAGGCCCAATTCTGCTTCGGACTCGGGAACCTTGGCCTCTCTCTTTCTCTCGCTCCGTGTTTCGTGCACCCTTCTGTGGCTGCAGTTTATGGCCGTCATTACCTCGATCGGGCCCCGGCTTGGATTAAACGATTTGTTCGTGTGCACGGTCCACTTTATCGGACCCGTGTTTCGATGGGCGAAAAGCGGAGGAATCGTTGCGCCGTTCGTCGATTCGTCGATTCGTCGATATCTTGTCAGAATTTTTTGATCTCTTTCTTTTTTTACAGAAACGTGGAAATGTGTGGTTAATCGTAATATTTTTGTGGTAACGCGGTGGAAATTTAATTCGGGAAGTTGAAGATCTGGGGGAGCGGAGTGATTGGGTTGTTTTTTAAAAGACATTAGAAGGCGGATTTGGCGGATTTGATTAATGGTTGGATTCGACTAAGGTTTGAGCTGAGAGAATTGGTTTATTATTGATATTGGTGTACTGAATTGATATTAATTTAGTATGTATAATTTATAAGTGTTAATACTGTAATAAGAGAAAAATATGTTTTTATAATATTAATAATTATAGTGTCTACTGTATTAATTGAAACAGACACTGGACCATTTCACCAGAAATTACTCTGTATCGAATAATTTTGATAATAATAAGATATATTATAATTTTCTAATTTTATAATTTTAATAATGTGTTATTAGTTAGTAAGTTAGTTATTTAATAATAAGTTAATGTTACTAAAATTATTAAAATTATTAAATTATCAAATTATCAAATTATTAAACTATTAAACTATTAAATTATCAAATTATCAAATTGTTAAATTATTAAATTATTAATTTATTAAATTACAAAATTACTAAAATTATTCAGCAACTTAAATAAAAATACCATCCACCCTATCCTAGACACTTCAACCTTTCCTCTCAAAGAAAAAAAGGAAATAAAAAACAAAACACAATAAAATTAAATAAAAAAAGAAAAAAGTAGGAAAGACAATTCTCAGTCGTTTTCAAAGGTGAAGGTCCTCGTAAAAAACGGAAGAGACACGTTTCGGAGACACGAAACAGTACTGTGGTGCCAAAGAGAGGGAGAGGATGCGCGTAAATTAGGTAGGATAAGTGGCCAGGTCGGAGGATGAAGAAGTTCGGGCACGCAGCTCGTTCAGGAAGTGCTTCTCGGGTAATTGACGATTCCGCGTCCCTCGCGGTTGTAAGACCGGCTTAATGCCAGCGTCCGCGTATCTCTCCGCGTGACGTGCGCGATGCAATCGAAACGGAATCTCGCTGTCCCCTTTCCCCTGTTTCTTCCATGGGGCCCTAAAAGCGTAACGTGACGTCTTCACGTGCCGCACGAACGCGAGTCCCGTAATTAGAAAAGCAAGGACGAAACCGGAGAAGCGATACGCTAATGGGACCGTCGTAACCGATGGAGACACGCGTGTAATTTCCACGGAAAGATTGACGTATTTGCTTCGTCCGCCATGTTTGCGGCCAGTGAATATAAATTTCTGGGCTCTCCGAAGGGGTGAGTATAATTTTGGAAGCTTTAAATTTGATAAGTGTGATTTTGGAAAGTTTAAATTGGTTAAGGATGATTTTGGAAGGTTTATATTGGATAAGTGGGATTTTGGAAGGTTTAAGTTTGATAAGTGTAATTTTGGAAGGTTTAAATTGGATAAGTGTGATTTTAGGAGATTTAAGTTTGATAAGTGTGATTTTGAAAACTTTAAATTGGATAAGTGTGAATTTGGAAGCTTTAAGTTTGATAAGGGTGATTTTGGAAGCTTTCAATTGGATAAGTGTGATTTCGGAAGGTTTAAATTGGATACGTGTGATTTTAGGAGATTTAAGTTTGATAAGTGTGATTTTGAAAACTTTAAATTGGATAAGGGTGATTTTGGAAGCTTTAAATTTGATAAGTGTGATTTTGGAAGGTTCATAAGGGATAAGTGTAATTTTCGTAAGGATTTATAAGAGGTAAATTTGGTTTTTGGAAGCTTTAGAAATGGGAAATGCAGTTGTAGAAAATTTCTGTAAGGTTTACAAGAGGTGAGCTTGGTTTCTGGAGACTTTAGAAATAGTAAATGCAATTGTGGAAAATTTTTAAAGGGGTAAGCGCGATTTCTGCAAGATTTAATTTTCGCAAAGTTCAGAAGCAGTGAATATAGATAAAAAAAATTTTGAAATAATAAGTGCAATCCTCGTAAGGTTTCTTATAAAGACCTAGAAACAGTAATTTCCATTTTTCATAAAACCTTTAAAAAAAAATATAGTTTTCGAAAAGCAGAAAGATATAAACACAGCCTTGCAGGATTTAGGAGACACGATTATAATTTTTCAAACTTCTAAAGATCAATTCCCACAAGCACACACATGCTGCTCCCTTTCACCGCTAGTTTCTACGATTCTCCCGTTGCTCCTTAAAATTACACGCCGTGAAACGAAGCTAATGATACGGTATTCCACTCAATCATATCGATTCGATGAGGTTCTTAATAGCCTCGCGATACCAACCGGTTTCCACTGCTTCCACGCTATCTCCCTTTCAGCAAGTTTCCAAAATAGAGCTAATGATACATCGTTGCTGCAGCAACGATCGTATATTAATCCCGTGGAATCGCGCAATTTTATTAGGCTCGTCGATTATGCCATCGATTAACATCCACCGGAGCTCAATGGTTTGATATCGTTGGGATCTCGAGCGACGTACGGCATCGGTTAGAGCGATACCGTTTATGGCAATGATCGATCGTTGAATTTAATGGCACTGGTTACGGCCTACACCCAATATTAAACATCGGTGTACATTTTTTTCTTCTTTTTTTTTCAATCGATCGTCGAGCAGCAAAGTTTCATCGGAATCCAAAAGTTACGCTTCGCATGTTTCGCATGATCTTCCGCAACGACCGATCATCGAAGACCACGACGATCCACCCGATCGATCGACGAATCGACGTACACAACCGGTCGATTCTCTCACGGCTGGGGCAGTGTCATCGTGGCAATGAAAATATCCATCAAGCTTTGCTTTTCATGCAGCTAAACATTGTACCAAGCTAGTGGCCAGTCGTTGAGTACCGGTTATGACGAACGACCGGTGTGCCAGGGGTACCATGAGGATCTCGTTCCATCTCCAGGATTCTATCCTTTCTCTCTTATACATTCCCTTCTTCTTCTTCTTCTTCTTCTTCTTCATCTTCTTCTTCGTCTTCTTCTTCTTCTTCTTCTGTTGCTTCTTCTTCTTCTTGTTTTGGTGTATAGAGACTCTGTTACTCGAAGGAAGTAACAGTATCCGAGTGGATGGATTCCGTGCGAGGTGTGCAGGGACCGTGTGGATTGTGTGCAGAATGAACGCAAACTGTGAGGGTAATTTGCAACACCGGCAATTTACATAATTAGCAGTTCTGAACTCGAGACCCTCGACGACCCCCACCCTTAGCACGCTGGTTCTCCGTCTCTGTTCTTCACTAGCTCTTCGGCCTTTCTTCGCGGTGTGTCTTTCTTTCTTTGGTGTTTGTAGTTTCTTTCTGGTTTCGGTCGTGGATGTTGGAGGTTGGCGAGAAGGAGATGTTGTTGCGATCGTGGTATTATTGTCCGAGGTATTCCTGATTTTGGGAGTAAGATAGCTTCGAGTTTGGTTTGCAGATTTGGGAGTAATACTTTCGTAATTACCGGAGAGATGTTTTTATTTTTGTATGGTTTAGATTTGATAAAGGGGAATTGCTTCTGTGTTGATGGTCTGATTTAGGAATGAGATTGTTTTAAGTTCAGTTTGGAGATTGGAAAGTAATACTTTCGTAGCAACTAGTGGATTGATACTTTGGTTTTTATGTGGTTCAAGTTTGGTAAATAGGAATTGTTTCTGTGATGATGATATGATTTAGGAATGAGGGGGTTTTGAATTCAGTTTGGAGATTTGAAAGTAATATTTTGGTGGTAATAGATACTTTGATTTTTATGTGATTGGGATTTAATTAAGAGGAATTGCTTCTGTGATGATGGTCTGATTTAGGAATGAAATGGTTTTAAGTTCAGTTTGGAGATTGGAGACTAATATTTTAGTAGCAACTGGTGGATCTTGGTTTTTATGTGATTCAAGTTTGGTAAATAGGAATTGTTGATGGTCTGATTTAGGAATGAGGTGGTTTTAAATTAAGTTTGGAGATTGGAGAGAAATATTTTGTTAGTAAACGATGGACAGATATTTTGATTTTTATACGTTTGAAATTTAATAAAGAGGAAATATTTCCACAACTATAATAAAGCTCTGCAGTCTTCTCTAATTTTAACAAACCTAAGTTACATTTCAATTCCTCTCAACACTCTTTCAATAACAAACGCTGCAAAAATATTTCAATTTCTCTAACGTGAATAACCCAACAAAACTTCGTCCCAAGTATCCTAAAAAAAAAACAACAAAAACGATTTTACCCTCACTCCATTGATATAAAAATTTACCAATTAAATCGATACTATTTCAACTAAACTTCCCTAAAAATTGCTAATCCAACTACTCAAGCCCAACGTTTCTTAAATCAAGTTCCAAACACCTACTCCGAAACGAACTTTCTTGCCCTGTCCAGCAGCTTCGTGTCCAAAACGAAGCAAAAAAGCAAAAAAAAAAACCTCGATTTCAACGAAGGACGAGATTCCTTGTGATAAAGAGGATCGATAGGAACCGAGTGACGCGCTAATTGCCAGATCACCGGGTAATCATCGATTAAGGACAAGCTGCTCGCACGAATATTAATGAGCCCGTCCAGTGGGGCGACGTTCAACCCTGAAAACGGACTTACGAGCTGTCGACAAGAGGCAGACACCGATGAACTATGAGATCTATTAATTGGCGATCGACGTCCTCCATCCTGCTCAACTTAATTATCCGTCCTTCGTCAACCTTCCAATTAACAAGCTTAATTATCGCACCGTGCAGTCCTCCTCTTCGATACAATTATGGTCCGAGTTACGATTAATATCGGATACTAATTCTGTGTTTAGCATCTTTGATCGTTCTCGCCAAAAATGTTTCCCGAAAAATGTTCGACCAAATTTGTGGTTCATAAAGTAGATAACAATTCGAAGATAATTGATATTTATAAAACGGAGGGAACAGATGGATTTGTTCAAGCATGTTCGATAAGTATTTATATCTTTACCCTTTACACTCGAAGTTTTTTTTCATTCATATTACCAGCAACTCGAAGCAGTTTCAGTGAAAAAATCATATTTATGCATACGTAAATGATGCGCGCGTTCAAAGGAAAGACATCATTGTATGTTATTATTTTTTTTT
>SMSQ01019525.1:0-25243 GCA_019453375.1 Ctenoplectra terminalis | reverse complement strand
TCGGAGAGACTACCACAGTTCGACGCCTACTAGTATTTATAAAAATAGCCGATATATTATTAATCAAAAATAGTCGTTACGCATATCGTTGAATTCGTGCTGAAAATTTAATAAATTGGTAATGATAAAAATATATAGTTCCATTTAAAAAAGTTAATTGGTAGTATTAATATCTGTTTAAATAAGAATGCAAAAATACATTTCCTTCATAAAATCAAATAAATTTTATATGAAACATTTTTGTTTATTTTAAATACTTAAGTAAATAATAGCATGTATAAACTCATATTGTATAGAAGAAAAAAAAAATTAGTTTAAAACAGTAAGATTAATGCTTGCAAGGAATACCATTTAAGTGTAACTTAAAATATTTTCAATGAAATTTACATATGAGATTATGTTTAAAAAATATTATACATACATCTATTTTATCTTGCAATCATATATATTTAGAGGGGTGAAAACAGTCCTCTAATGGACTCTTTAGGAATGAAAAATATATTTTCCTCAGTATTTCGTTAACTATTCGCTTCGGAAAAAATTGTGCAATTTTTAATAACAAAGTTAATTATAATAACACTGCGAATAATTTTAGAAATATTCGTAAAAATATATTTTTCATCCCAAATCTCCGAGCACTGTTTTTTCATCTTCAAAACAAGGATGATTGCAGATAAAATAAAAAATACTTGTGAAATATCTTTTTAAATACTATCTGGTATGTAGATTTTATTAAAATCGGTACTGAACACTAGAACTACAGAGATGTTCAAAATGACTGGTTTGCAATTTCTCATATAAATTCTATAAATTTATAACGATGCGTTTCTAAGAATTAATTGTGATTTTCTGTAACAAATTTGAACAAACATTTATTTCCCTTGCGTTCTATATTTTTTTCAAATAGTTACCATTTTTAATTCTTTGGTTGATTTTTTTGTTATTTCTGTTAATTATTATTGTTGTTAATTAATTCGTGTTACTCTGAAAACAAACAACACGCAGGCCCCACCCGAAATGTTCGTACATGGTCCTAATTCGACGGCCAGGGACCGTATTCGTGTATTGAATCACTTACAATAAAAAATAAAAATAAAAATATTAAAATCGGACACTATGCATTAATGGATTAATTAAATTTATACTATAAGAGTGCTTCGAAAATGGCTCGTGTTACTCTGAAAACAAACGACACGCAGGCCCCACCCGAAATGTTCGTACCTGGTCCTAATTCGACGGCCAGGGACCGTATTCGTGTATTGAATCACTTGCAATAAAAAATAAAAATAAAAATATTAAAATCGGACACTATGCATTAATGGATTAATTAAAATACTATAAGAATGCTTCGAAAATGGCTCGCGTTACTCTGAAAACAAACGACACGCAGGCCCCACCCGAAATTTTCGTACATGGTCCTAATTCGATAACCAGGGACTGTAGACAACTTGCTACGAATAACTGTACAACTGAACCTCGATACCATTGAATAACAAAAGAGAAATAAGAAACAAAATTATAGACTGCGCGTTGCTAAAGAAAAAATGAAATATCTCAGAATTAAGTGAAGCAGCGATGTATTTCAAACCCGACAGATCTCCCCATTGGCTAAGTATTAATTACAAATATATTATACTATATAACAAATATTCTCTTCTAAGTACAGGAATCGAATAGTTTCGTGCAATTCAAGTACGAAGCCACTTGCAGCTGCACCGATCCATCCTGTAACGATTATCACCCTGTCCTCCTATCAAAATGCAGCCTGACACTCTAATTGGGACAAACATGATATCTCATTTCGCGGTACCGTATGGAGCAGAGTTAAATGAAAGTGTCTAGTTGAACACGGTCTAATGTTAAATGCATACTGTTCTGGCGTGCACCGGTTACGATCGAACGAAACCACCCTGCACCGACGCGATCTCCTCCAATGACTCGATTCTCCTACGGTTAATTATTTTCTAATCGTTTCCTCGAGACATTGGAAATTGAAAATTATTTCTTCCGGATATTAACAGTAGAACCACCGACGATTAAAATACAGTTGGTCACGTAAGTGTTCGACCTCGCCAACAAGGGACATACGTGGAGGATATCGCTTAACACAAAAACTACCAACGATTAAAGCATTTTTATTTAGGTACATAAAAAAATACGCAATGCAAGGTAAACAAAGCTTTGTCCACATTTTTAACAGAAAATCGCAGAAAATTGCTTCCGAGATGCCATAGTAAATTTATAAAAGTTCTATAAAAAATTACGAATGGGTCATTTTGACCACTTTGGTAGTTCTAGTGTTAAGACTGTATTTTTAACCCTTAACACGTTAAACGCTACGTCGGTCTCTGCGGAACGACGCTTTTAAATTTTTAATTTAAATTTTCGTTCGAGCGTTGTTAGTTTCTAACAACCGACAGTATATACTTCAAAAAACACTTTACAATTGGTCAATGAGCTTTAGCGAACCGCGTTAAACAAAGATACGACTGTCGTTCGCAGGTTTCAATTTTTTTTCTTAAATTCGTAGCCATTTTCCGACCGAACGTTTTTTAATTAGTTTCACAGCGCGCAGTCTAACGGAAAATCGATCAAAATCGGTGTAGCGCTTAACGCGTTAACCTGTTAACTGGTATATATTTAACCCTTTCGGTACGAGCGGTCTGTTCGCCGTGACATTCCCGCTGTACGAGGCGCTGTTCCGAAAATGCACACATATCGCGTGGTCAGTCCACTTTTGTACGAAGATTTTCCTAAGCGTTAAAGAACTGTGCTTAATAAAACAATGTTTCTTCTAACAAGCGTCGTTTATAGTTCTGAAGGCTTGTATGTTAGGCGTGTAAGAAATCACAATGGTGTTCAAGTTTGAGAGGCTTTTTATTTTGGTTCTTGTTGGATACTTCCTATAACTCGTTCACTCGCTGGACTCTTGTTGCTGCTTGCTGTTGTCCTTTGGTCCTTCGTTGCTATGCGTGTGTTCGTACGTCGGAGTTACCAATTTGGTGGCGGGTGACCAATGGAAGGCACAGAGGATGGGAAGAGCGTTTCGTCCAGGGCCTGCTAGTGGACTCGTCAGTAAGGCATCCTAGCAGGCCCGTGCCTTAGATGTAGGGATGTTGAAGTTAGGAGAGGGATCGGTGTTGGGATTCACCGAGAATATGCGCATACCCCCGCAACGCGTAAGACCCACCAGCTGCAAGGTCTTTTTTGACCTGTGCTTTATTGCACTCTCTGCTGACCAGCCCGAGGATTCCCGAGGACTGGTCAGTCTGTTTTAGCCGCCAGCACTCCCACATTGAAGACTGGCACCACTTTAACACTACAGTTTTTTCAATCACAATAGTATTTTCATATTTCTCCTTCTCCACTAAACAATATCTATTTCCTAGGATACGTGTACTTTTCTACCTACGATTTTATTAACACGTTGAGCGCCACGCGTATTTCTAAGGCAATCCCGTTGAGGCCACGAGCGCCGCTTATACGCACTGGTATTGAAGGGCCGGTGTTTCCGATCCCATTAATACTGTAATAATACCAAATTAAGTAAATTTTAAATAAATTTTGTGTAATTCCGCAAAATAGTGTAAAATTTTATAGTTCTCATGTTACACGCTGTCAGCCACCGATGGTTGACGCGACCTAAACAGAAAATCTAGTGTCAGCCACCGATGGCTGACGCGGCCTAAACCGAAAGTCTAGTGTCAGCCACCGATGGCTGACGTGGCGCTCAACGTGTTAAGAATAAAAACAGTTTACACAGCGAACGCTGTTTTACCATTTTTTAAATAAATATTCCAACAATCGGTATAAGTACTAATCGTACTGTTTCCGAGGACTTGCGGGAAAGTCGGTCTTATAGGTCCCTCTGGTGATGGAGCGTAGGAGGGCCGCCACAGTTTTAATATTAAAAGACATTTATATAAAATTCTAACGCATGCTTTGCAATCTGTAAAATAACACAAAGACCATAATTATCGAGAGAAGTACAGTTTTTAGAAAGTTCTTCGTTTTACAATGAAAATTCGAAATGGCTCGAACGGAAAGTTGGAACGGAACGTGTTAATATTATTGTTTTTCCCAAATTGTTTTATTGGGCCTGCTGAATGCAGCATCCTGTAATTTTTGAACGTAACTTTATACAGTAACTGTTTTATTTTTAACAGTAAGGAAAGATAGGAACAAATATCTAACAATTAGAACCACCTGGGTGGTAAAAATGGCTGGTTTGCAGTTTCTTGTATAAATTCTATAAATCTACAGTGTTGCGTTTTTCTATAACGAGTACGAATAAAGATTTGTTTCCATTGCATCTTATATCCGTTTCGGTAGCGCAGATACTCCTGAAGTGACTTTTTCGCCGACGTGAAAGGGGAAGATATATTTCAGTTAAAAGTTATTCGCAGTACCAATTAACCGCTAATTATTAGTATTAGTAATGCAATCAGTATCGCAAATCTCCGTTTCCTTAAAAAGAAACCGTCTATTTACGCAAATAGAATGATCAGATTGAAACTTCCTTCGTGCATACACTCGCAAACTCGTTTGACGATGGACGACCAGATTTTTTCCTTAAAAGAGATCATCGTTCTCAAGCAGGAAGCTGTTACGTGACGAACTCAAAAGATTACTCACGTGTGTATAGTGTATTTCCTTCATATTTCTCTCTTCTCTCTCTCTCTCTCCCTCCCTCCCTCCCTCCCTCTGACTCTTTTTATCTCTCTCTGTCTCTCCATTTCTGTCTCTCTTTCTCGTTTCTCTCTCTCTCCCTCTCCTGTCATCATCTCTCTTTCTCCATTTCTTTCTCTCTCCATCTCTCACACACTCTCTCTCTCTCTCACTCTCTTTTTCATTTGTCTCTCTCCATTTCTCTCTCTCTCACTCTCTTTTTCATTTTTCTCTCTTCATTTCTCTCTCTTTCTTCATTTTTCTCTTAATCTCTCTCTCTTTCTCATCTCATCTCTCACTCTCTCTTTCTCTATCTCATCTCTTACTCTCTCTTTCTCTATCTCATTCTTTTTTCATTTCTCCCTCTCTCCCTCTCAGTCTCTATTCACCTCTCTCTTTCTCTATCTCATTTTTTTCATTTCTCTCTCCCTCTCAATCTCTGTTCACCTCTCTCTTTCTCGTCTCATCTCTCACTCTCTCTTTCTCTCTCTCTCACTCTTTTTTATTTCTCTCTCTCTCTCACTCTTTTTTCATTTATCTCTCTCTCTCTCCGCTCTCGATCTCTGTTCATCTCTCTCTCTTTCTCGTCTCATCTCTCACTCTCTCTTTCCCTATCTCACTCTCTTTTTCATTTGTCTCTCTCTCTCTCTCTCTCTTTAACTCTCTCATTTCTCTCTCTTACTCATTTTCCATTTCTCTCTCTTTTCATCTCTACTCGCATACGTGCGAGTGCGTGTATTACACGGAAGAACGAACCATAGAACACGAGGGTGTCCGAAATGCGGGAGCATCGCGTCTAAAGGGTGGCTATGGTGAAAAGAGGGTCAACGACGGTTTCCAATGAGTCATTTCTCGTGGTCGTTCGTTACGGTGATACCGTCGGCGCGGAACGCCGTGAAAACATCCGTTCGCTTTAATTCATCGCGTCGATTTGCATGTTAAATCCTTTCTCCTTGAGGTGTCGACATAATTACAACCACCGCGCCGGCTTTCTTACGTTTTATTCAAGCCAGGCTGCGAAAGATGCGACACGAAGGAGTGGTTCTCTTTAAGCGTAGCTATTTTTTTTTTTTTTTCCACACCGCAAGAATATTTACGAAGAAGCTTAGTATTTTTTAGAAATTTCAATAGTTTCTGTGTTTTCGCGTTCGTAATATTTGAACGAATATTATATCTTGTTCAAAAATTTTCTAGTATTTTTATACGGTAAAAGATACAAATTTGATCGTTACGAAGCACTCGAAATAACTCTTCTAATTGCTTTAAAATTTTCGGCTGCGATATAAATTAAGCATTCGTCAACGGTATCGATGTTTCAATTATTTTAAGTAGCTTGTATTTATAGAATTAATATTTGGTTATTGGCAAGAGTTGTCGTTTACATAATCGAATTCAAGTTTTTTTTATTTTTTTTTTATTTTTTTTTTGTTAAATGTCAAGAATATTCAGGATGTCGAATGAAAAAAAAAAATATATATATGCATGATTTTAGTGATTTATAGCGTTGGTAAATATACTCTGATACTGTTCAATTAATGTAACAGTGAAGATCGCTCTTGTCGGGAGAAAATTACGGCTTTCTATTTCAGTAACGAAAATTACTCGCTTCCGTTTAGTCGTCAAACCGTGTGTATAGGTATAAATGATCATTAGTCGCACGTTTATAACACCACTGTCTTATCGTGCGACGACTAAAATTCTGTGAAAACAATTACAGAGGCCGAAGTATAATAAACGATAAGGCGGTTTGACGTAACCGAAGATGTTTCGTAAATATCTCATTTTATTAACGTCACACTCCCAGACTCGGGGTAATCGTAAAGAATTTTTTCTCGTTCGACTACTTGACACTAAAACGGTCGAAGCGCGCTCGTTTGCGCTAAAGAAATCAAAATTGTAGGTATTGAAAGAAAATACGTAAATCAATGGAAATGAATTTTTATTTGTGTTTAAAAAACAAAATAATAATTACGGAAAACCTTGAAAAATGCATCGTTGGAAATTGCAGAATTTTTAAGAAAAAATACGAACTGCTCAGTTCGACAATGTTAGAAATAACTAAGCTGTAGATTTTTATGCGAATTTATATCTTTATGAATAGAATTGAAATAATAGGAGTTAGATAGGTATTTATTTTATTCGTTAAATATTAAAACGAATACTATATTTTTGGTTTATTGTTATCTATTTTATTATTATGCATTCTGTGTATTTTTATACCTTTAAATTCTTCATAAATATTTAAAAATCCGCAGAACGATATTTTTGATTTATTTATATATTTTTACTTATTATCTACATTCCGTGTATTTACGTGGCTTTAAATTTTCCATAAATGCATAAAAATCAACAGCACAATATTTTTGGATTATTTATATACTTTTACTTATTACATATATTCTGTGTATTTTTATACCTTCAAATTTTTCATAAATGCATAAAAATCCACAGTACCGTATTTTTCATTTATTTATATATTTTTACTTATGTACATTCTACATATTTTTGTGCCTTTAAATTCTCCATAAATACATAAAAATTCGCGTGGACTGTATTTTTGGTTTATTTGTACATTTTTACTTATTATCTACATTCTACATATTTTTATGCCTCTGAATTCTCCATAAATACGTAAAACTCCGCAGCACTGTATTTTTCATTTATTTATATATCTTTACTTATTATGTACATTCTACATATTTTTACGCCTTTAAATTCTCCATAAATACATAAAAATCCGCGAGGACTGTATTTTTGATTCATTTATACATTTTTACTTATTATCTACATTCTGTGTATTTTTATGCCTTCAAATTTTCCATAAATGCATAAAAATCCGCGTGGACAATATTTTTGGTTTATTTATATACTTTTACTTGTTATACATAAAAATCCGTGTGGGCTGTATCTTTGGTTTATTTATATACTTTTACTTATTATATACATTCTGTGTATTTTTATGCCTTCAAATTTTCCATAAACGCATAAAAATCTACAGAACAGTATTTTTCATTTATTTATATATGTTTACTTATTATCTACATTCTACATATTTTTATGCCTCTGAACTTTCCATAAATACGTAAAACTTCGCAGCACTGTATTTTTAATTTATTTATATATTTTTACTTATTATCTACATTCTGTGTATTTTTATGCCTTCAAATTTTCCATAAATGCATAAAAATCCACAGTCTACACAAGTAACCATTCTCTGTATAATAAAATTACCCAATGAATCGCAGGCTAGCGCTAAAAAAAAGAAAAAATTATCATTCGCCTTGCAGTGATGCAATGTTTGTTATGGTCTGTCACACACGGTGAGTAACGTCATTAAATCATCTCTAATAATATTACCGGGATCAAAGAAAAGAAAAAGAGGCCAGTCCAAGTAAGGACGAGACGACAGATTTTTCCCCCTTTAGTAAGAATTGGCTCGGTTTGACCGCAGATTTATGAATTTCTACGTCGCGATAGCACGTCTCTGTTCACGTTCCGCGCATAGTCGCTCGAAATTAGTGGAACAATGTCGCGATCGAGTCCTTCTCGAAGCATGTCAGGAAGTCAATTTGTGGTTAGTCCAGCATGAAGCGTATTACAGTCATCAGCGCTGAAAGTTCTGAAACGCGTTCCACGCGAAGGTTGAATTGGACTTGATAAAACGGGAATGTTGCAGTTGGTTTTTCTATTTTTGTAGGAGACCCTGAATTAACGAGGTCTGTACATTTTCTGCAGAATTGTAGATAAAAGATTTTTCTAACAGTTTCATATCTCTTTTCTTTTCTTTCTTCTTCTTTTATTTTTTCTTGTTTTTTTCTTGCTTCTTTCTTTTTTTTGTGATAGATTGGAAGGTTTGTAAGAATATTTTAACCCTCTATAGCCCGAATTTTGTCTACTTATTTGTAGAAAAAGTTACGATTGATTACAGTTTTTCACTTTGATTTGAAAATGTTTTAACCCTCTATAGTCCGAATTTTGTTTGTTTATTTGTAGAAAAAATTACGATTAATTACAGTTTTCCACTTTGATTTGAAAATGTTTTAACTCTCTAGAGTCCGAATTTTATTTGTTTATCAAAGAAATGAGTTACGATTGATCACAGTATTTTACTTTGATCGTGAAATTCTTAAAGTAATAATTCCTATAGATGGACTGTGGTATCCTTACACTAATATTGTTACAAAATTTAATAGTACAGCGATAACTAAATGAAATAAATAATTCAAAGACGTGAATAACTATCGCTGATATGTATGAAGAACGAAGGAATCGCAAGCTTTAAAAATGTGGTTAAAAATGTGCGAAATAGCGAATTGTGCCAAAGTCGAGGGTCGCCTGTATAGGCATTTTGTTATAAACAAATTACTTCTTACAAAATCTGTGATCACTTTTTGTTTCACCTCAAGAAACTATGAAACTTTTCTCTAAGAAATTTTCTTGTAACAATGACAGTTTTCGATAGCATTTTTCTATTGAAACATCAAGGGGTGATTTCACCCCTTAAATTTGCGATTGGGCAGCTATAAAAAAATACGTATCGCTTATTTTCACTTGCATAACGTATCCACCAACTTTCATCAAAATGAGAGAACAGTTCGATACGTTTCCTTATTAGAATCTTCAATTTGTTATTTTTACTCTGGTCGAATAGAAATTTTCACGCGAAACCTTTTCGACGGTCAAAACACCGAAGACGAAGAAAAACTAAATGTTTCTATTCGTTGGTTGACACGTGTTGTTAGCATACAATTGGCCGGCACCTTTATTTGAATTTCAAAACGTCGGGTCGACTGAAAACTTTGAGTCGAGGCTTAAATGAATTCGACGCTTAATTTTGTTGATATTGGACTGCTGTTTTAGTCGACGGATACGTCGATTGATAAAACAAAACCAATTTGAGAATCGTTTATTCTTCTTCTCCATTTTATATTGAAATCTATGCCACGGAATTTTATATGCGAATAATTTTGCATTGGAATCCGTAACCGAAGTGTTAAGGTATTTCGTAGAATGTTCTTGGCGTCGCATTTTTTTTAGAATCGTGTATCTCCTTTTTTTTTTTTATTTTTAGATGTTATTATACTAAGGTCAGGAACGGGATTGAATAAGTCAAGAGGTCGTTTTATTTTTTGAACAGTGATCTTATTTTGTGGAAAGCTACGATACTTGTTTATATAATATAGAGACATCTATTATGTAGCTGATTAAAAATTTAATTCTCATGAATTATGCTTTCATAGAGTTCACGACTACTGTAATAATTTACATTGTTGTATAATTCAATCAGGAAATTAGAGAAAGTAACAGGAATATTGAAATTGACCTTTACATCCTCGATTAAGAATACAAAATGAAACCGGATTACGCTTCCGTGTGGCTCAAAACCTTAATAATTAAAAAAACCACATGATTAAATTCCACTTGGCCATCCAATGGGCGGTGACCACAATAATCTTCAAATAACTGGAGGTTTGAAAGGGAGGAAGGGGTTTTGGAATATTTCTGTGGGAATTTGGTGCGAGATGTATTTTTATGCGGGTGCAAAAGTTTGAAATTAAGAACGATAAATTGTAACAATAATTTTTATATTCTCAGGAATAGCAAAAAAGTTTAAGCAATATACAGTACTGGATAAAATTATAGCAACTTTTGTCATTGTCTTTAATTATGTTTTAATGATGTTTTAACTAATAATTACTGTAGATGGATCGTGGTGTTGCTACAATAGTACTGTAATCAAATTTAATAGTGCAGTGATAACTAAAGAAAATTAATTTTTTTAAATATAGATACATCAGTTTGTAACTTTTAAGTCACAACGGTCCCATAGAGGGTTAATTTGTTTTCAACTTGTTTTTAATTTGTTTTCAACCTATTTTCAACTTGTTTTTAATTTGTTTTCAACCTATTTTCAACTTGTTTTTAACCCTCTGTAGCCCGAATTTTGTCTGCTTATCGGAGAAAAAATTACGATTGATTACAGTTTTTCACTTTTATTTGAAAATCTTTAAACTAATAATTGCTATGGAAGGATCGTGGTGTCGCTACAGTAATAAGTAATCAAATTTAACCCTTAGGGCTCCTTCGGCTCCGCTACGGAGACATTTTGTTTTCAACACGATCACGCTCAATTCCCAAAGATATCGCACCGTGATGATTTACAAAATTAAAAATTTATGTTTCGTTTACGAGAGGAAAAAGGTTATTTGTGAAATAAATAAAAACAAGTACTTTCACAAGCAATACTAATTTTTTCCGTTCGAAATAAAACTTCCTTTCTTCAATAATAAAGAATCGCACGGTGTGCGAAGGGTTAATAGTGCAGTGATAACTAAAGAAAATTAATTTTTTCAAATATATTATAAAATAATAGAAGGTTTGAAAGGGTGAAGGGGTGTTGGAACAATTTTGTGGACATGTTACGCGCAAGATGTATTACCAATTATTTACAGATCAACCTCTTCGATATTTTCTGTATCGGTTGACAAATATTGGATTTTCCTTAACCCTTCTATTTTTTCTGTAGCTGTACATATTAACGATAATTATTCACTTCCCTAACAGAGAATTGCACTTTTTCAAGCGTAAAATATTGAAATATTATATGAAATTTTTAATTGCTAATTCTCGATCTTCTAAATTGAGGTTACAGATAAAATTAAAATTAAACTTGATAAATTATCGTATTTGGAATTTAAATTGCGCGGGTTATTAAACTTAAGCTATCGTATTTGGAATTTAACCCTCTATGGGACCGTTGTGACTTAAAAGTTAGAAACTGATGTATCTATATTTTAAAAAATTAATTTTGTTCAGTTATCACTGCGCTATTAAATTTGATTACAGTGTTACTGTAGCGACACCACGATCCATCTACAGTAATTATTAGTTAAAACATTTTCAAATCAAAGTGAAAAACTGTGATCGATCGTAATTTTTTCTCCAACAAGCAGACAAAACTCGGGCTACAGAGGGTTAACACGCGATAAAAATTCCTTCCCCGAAAGAACATCTCGTTCATTCGTCATAAAATTGTCCAACTCGCGTGTTATTTATTTATGAAAAGCACAGAGGAAACCAGTCCACGCGTCGAGTTCCGTTCGCCAGAAGCATCTCATTGTGCAAGATTCTGTGAATCGGCGAAACGTTCGCCGTTCCACGAACGGCAGGCCACGGTGGCACGATTCACACGTACGCGGTCAAATCATTGTCTAGTCCCCGCGCATTATTTTTGCATACCGTGTCCGCGGCAGCTTTGTCTTTCGCCGCGATTTTCCTCCGCGCTTTTGCATAACCTCCGGCGATAACGTTATGTATCAGCCGAGCGGTATTCGCGATGGAATTTAACCGATTCGCGAAATAAATTGTATTGGATTGTGGGAACCAATGACCAGGGAGAAACGATTTGCTTAAAATTATGTGGTTGCTGAAACTTTTGAAAGGAGCGTACGCGCTGTAAATTCGATGTGCACTTGTTTGGATGAAATATGGAAATCGTGGTTGAGATTTGAAAAAAAATTACACGTGGAATAATATTGTTTTGCATATAAACGATAAGTGTACGGAAAGCGCAGCGTTATTGTAATAATTTGCAATTTTGATTACTTTTTTATAGAAAGTAAGAGAATTGTATGGAATTGTTAATGATGAAATTGAGTATTCTAAGAAAATATAAATAGATTAATAAATTTATAAGTAATAATTAATAGATTGATAAATTTCGCTAGGAAGAGCGTATATATACGTCTTTAGAAATGAAGTAATCATCTGATAAAAGCGTAGACGTTTTCTGTACCATAAAATTGTTTATATTTTCATTTACATATGATCTGTTATCATTCGTTAAATAATATAATTAAATTTGTTCAACAATATAATTCATAATAGTTAAATTTCGCTATGTATATTTTTGTTATATCAAGAAAAATTGTATCGATTAGTATACACACAGCTCTTTCAATTCTGAGAGCACCGTAATGGAAGGGTTGAGAAATATGTTTGTATTATAGAGAAATAATAAGTGGAACTGTGCGACGGAAAGTGTAACGTTATGGTAATAGCTCGCAATTTTTATTACTCTTTATATAAAGTAAGAGAATTCTATGGAATTGTTAATGATGAAATTGAGTATTCTAAGAAAATATGAATGAATTAAAAAATATGTTTGTATTATAGAGAAATTAATAGTGGAATTGTGCGACGGAAAGTGTAACGTTATGGTAATAACTTGTCATTTTGATTACTTTTTATAGAAAGTAAGAAAATTGTTTGGAATTGTTAATGATGAAATTGAGTATTCTAAGAAAATATGAATGAATTAAGAAATATGTTTGTATTATAGAGAAATAATAAGTGGAGCTGTGCGATGGAAAGTGTAACGTTATGTTAATAACTCGCAATTTTTATTACTTTTTATAGAAAGTAAGAGAATTCTATGGAATTATTAATGATAAAATTAAGTATTCTAAGAAAATATGAATGAATTAAGAAATGTGTTTGTATATAGAGAAAAATTAGGGGTGCTTATGCACAGGCCGCCTCTGGAAGAGATCATGATTTTTGTTTGAACTGAATGAGTTTAATTAAGTATTAATTACTAAGTTGTCCTGTGAATTACATTATTACTAATCGTTCGTAAAAATTACAAATGAAACGTAGGTGTAGTAATATTTAAACCTTTTGCATTTCATTAGCGACCGCGATGTTAATTTTCTTCAGAGGTTACGTTTTAAGTTCAATTTCGTATTTTCGTCAACTCAGTTTCCTTTTTTTTCTATTTAATGCAACAGAAATAAATCTTTACGCACAGTTTTAACATTGGAACTATCAAAGTGGTCAAAATGACCAATTATTTATTTTTTTTATTTTTATGAATGTACTTGTAGTTTTTTTCTTTAAAAAAAAAAAAAATATCTATCAAGATTTGCGTCTCTTACAATTTTATATAATTATAGATTATAGCTAAAGTACACAAGTACTTAATTTGTTCTCTTACCTGTTATTTCACAAACATTCAACACTACAATTATCAACGATTAAAATATACTTATTTCTATGAAAGAAACTAAAATTGTAAGTTCTTAAAAAAAAAAATACATACTCTAAGAAAAACAAATCTTTACGCATCTTTTTGTTAAAAAAAAATTAAAAATCATCAGAATACATCGCAGAGTAAATTTATAAAATTTCAATAAGCTACGAATCGGTCATTTTTATCATTTTGGTTGTTCCCAGTATTAAAGTATAGACCACGTGTATTGGTCGGTCAAGGTCAATTCCTTCTTCGACGGTATTCGGTTCCACTTTTATCGTAAGAAGAAAGACGAAGAAAGTTTGCACATTACGGTACACTGTCCAACGAATAAAAGACGAAGAAGGACAAAAGCGAGTGTGTTGCCAAAAAAAAAAAAAAAAAGATGGAGGAGGGTACCCTTTTAAGGCTCGAGACAAAGAGAGCACACTGTCGTAAGAAAAAAGACAAGGACCACGTTGAGGAACAGATACGCCAATATTCCTCTAACGTTGATCCACTGAATTAATATACAGAGTGTTTCAGAAATGGTGGTGCAAACGACAATGAAGTGATTCCTCGCATAAAATTAAGTCGAAAATATAGAATAACGTTTCTTTCTGAGAAAATTGAGTCTCAAAACAATTTCATACATCTTTAAACGATATCGGTTAGGATATTCGAACAAATAACAAGTCGTTTAATATCTGATTTATTTTAGTAATTTACAAATATCGAAAATATCGTGCTCGATGTTGTAGACAAATTTTTGCTCGCCGAATTAACGAGGCGCGAACTGAAAGTAGCGCGTTGGATTTTTTTATTTCTCGGAACGCTCGAACCATTTTACCCTTCGATTAGTCGCGATTTTGATTATTTCCGGCGCAAAGTATTTGTCTAAGAGTCTCGACGTCGTTTGCAAATGCAACGTCAATTTGACGGATTTCTGATTTCATGCTGAAATGCAGTAATTATCTGTGTAGAAAATGTACGCTCAAAATCGAATTTAACCCTTTGCACTCGTAGCCATCTCGCGACATTTTTACAGGAAAACGTGGAAACAGAAATCGTTCCATATTTCGGTATATACCATACTCTTTGATTTGCTGTCTCTTGCCATTAGAAACAGAGAACTTCAAGGAATCATACATTTTTAAAAAAAGTTATGTCAACGTAAGTCCATCCTCTGTAATCATTAACATCGTTAATAAACTCTGATGTCGCCTGAAAGGAGACGTTCGAGTGCAAAGGGTTAAATGCAAGAAAGGTACTAACTAAATCTGTGCGAATAAAAACCTATTAATTTCAAATAAAATGAACTAATGTTGTTACAAAAAAAGCACAGTTCAATATACCCGTAAAATGGTCCAATTAATCCCCGTAAATCTAGCGTCAATGAGCTTTCAAATTCAGTTTTCTCAGAAATGAAGCTCCGCACGAGAAAAAACTTTATTCTATATTTTCGACTTAATTTTACGCGAGGAATCGCCTTCTCGCAGGTTGTACCACGATTTCGGAAACGCTCTGTACACGTGCACGCTTGCTGAAAAAATTTCAGGATAGTCATTGTACTTGCTCCAAATTTAACACATTGCGGACGGGGCTCTGCGCGTTCAACACGCCCTCAAAGACCGCACATTTTCGAACGCTCCAAAAACATGCTTGGCAAGTAACAGGAAGCGGATACGCACATTTCTAATTTGCATTTAGTATTCTTAAATAATACTATATATATATAGTTTATATATCTGTTTATAACATAAGAGTTTTTACGAGATATCTCGTGACCCGTCCGCAACGTTCAATTTGCTAAAAACGAGATATCTCGCGACCCGTCCGCAATGTGTTAACTATTAAAAAAATAGGGAGGAATAAAATTTGTTTCAATATTTTACACGATGGCACGGAGTTGAGCATCAAGGGGTTAAAAGAGCAACACTTTTTTTTTAAAAAACGCTGTCCGAGAGAAATGATCGTGAATAAATTAACACGTTGCACGCTTTAAAAGTACGTAAAGTGGCAAATAAATGTTTCGTTTTTATCGCTGTTTCGTACACCCGAATAGAATTATATTTTATAAAACAATGTCTTTTTGCGGTAGCGTATTATTAATGGAAGCGTTTTGCGCGATATTTTCTAGAATTAATAAAATTGTGAAAAATAGCCCGCGCACAACGTGTTTAATTCATGAATATTTCTTTACGTTTCTAAATCGTGTTGCAAATTATCGATGACGTTATGAATGAACAGTTATCGTGTTTCTACAAAAGCAGTTAAAATGACACGCTTGAAAAATGAAGTAGACTTTGTCCAAGTGTACGCGTATATTAACAGTAAACCTACCGACGATTAAACTGTTCCTGTTTGTGTCGAAGAAATTACAATAATAGATACTTGGAAAAATACACAATATCCGAGAAACAAATCTTTGACCATATATTTCACGGAAAATCACAAAAAAATATTCAAAAGTGCACCGTTAATGATTTATAAAATTTGGAGAAGAAATTACGAAACGGTCATTTGACCGCTTTGGTAGGTTTAGTGTTAATAAGTTTTCAAATTTCGAGAAAACTTTATTCTATATTTTCGACTCGGTTTTATGCGAGAAATAACCTTCTTGCTGATTGTAATACGGTTTCGGAGACCCTCTGTGTACAAATTTTGTTATGAGGATGGAGTTCGTCGGTGCGGAAAGGAAATGGAGAAACGGCCTTGACCGGTCGATACGTTTGGCCTGTCCTTCGATAATCGGAATGTGTTTTGAAGGATGTTTCTTGGATCGGTTGAATAGATGTTTGTGATTTTTGGGTATTTAGGAGATTTCGAAATCGGACAGGATACTGTATTGTGGGGAAAACCAGAGGATTAGGTTTAGATCAAATATTTCCTCCTAGACTAACTTAGGATAGCATTCAATGTGAAATTATTTTTCTATTTCAATTTAGATTTTTGTATATTTTTTAAATCTGGGTTTGGGTTTATTATCCAGATTATGTATAGTTTATTTAAGCTATATGCGTAAACAAATTTAGGATACGATTCAATGTGAAATTATTTTTCTATTTCAATTTAGATTTTTGTATATTTTTTAAATCTGGGTTTGGGTTTATTATCCAGATTATGTATAGTTTATTTAAGCTATATGCGTAAACAAATTTAGGATACGATTCAATGTGAAATTATTTTTCTATTTCAATTTAGATTTTTGTATATTTTTTAAATCTGGGTTTGGGTTTATTATCCAGATTATGTATAGTTTATTTAAGCTATATGCGTAAACAAATTTAGGATACGATTCAATGTGAAATTATTTTTCTATTTCAATTTAGATTTTTGTATATTTTTTAAATCTGGGTTTGGGTTTATTATCCAGATTATGTATAGTTTATTTAAGCTATATGCGTAAACAAATTTAGGATACGATTCAATGTGAAATTATTTTTCTATTTCAATTTAGATTTTTGTATATTTTTTAAATCTGGGTTTGGGTTTATTATCCAGATTATGTATAGTTTATTTAAGCTATATGCGTAAACAAATTTAGGATACGATTCAATGTGAAATTATTTTTCTATTTCAATTTAGATTTTTGTATATTTTTTAAATCTGGGTTTGGGTTTATTATCCAGATTATGTATAGTTTATTTAAGCTATATGCGTAAACAAATTTAGGATACGATTCAATGTGAAATTATTTTTCTATTTCAATTTAGATTTTTGTATATTTTTTAAATCTGGGTTTGGGTTTATTATCCAGATTATGTATAGTTTATTTAAGCTATATGCGTAAACAAATTTAGGATACGATTCAATGTGAAATTATTTTTCTATTTCAATTTAGATTTTTGTATATTTTTTAAATCTGGGTTTGGGTTTATTATCCAGATTATGTATAGTTTATTTAAGCTATATGCGTAAACAAATTTAGGATACGATTCAATGTGAAATTATTTTTCTATTTCAATTTAGATTTTTGTATATTTTTTAAATCTGGGTTTGGGTTTATTATCCAGATTATGTATAGTTTATTTAAGCTATATGCGTAAACAAATTTAGGATACGATTCAATGTGAAATTATTTTTCTATTTCAATTTAGATTTTTGTATATTTTTTAAATCTGGGTTTGGGTTTATTATCCAGATTATGTATAGTTTATTTAAGCTATATGCGTAAACAAATTTAGGATACGATTCAATGTGAAATTATTTTTCTATTTCAATTTAGATTTTTGTATATTTTTTAAATCTGGGTTTGGGTTTATTATCCAGATTATGTATAGTTTATTTAAGCTATATGCGTAAACAAATTTAGGATACGATTCAATGTGAAATTATTTTTCTATTTCAATTTAGATTTTTGTATATTTTTTAAATCTGGGTTTGGGTTTATTATCCAGATTATGTATAGTTTATTTAAGCTATATGCGTAAACAAATTTAGGATACGATTCAATGTGAAATTATTTTTCTATTTCAATTTAGATTTTTGTATATTTTTTAAATCTGGGTTTGGGTTTATTATCCAGATTATGTATAGTTTATTTAAGCTATATGCGTAAACAAATTTAGGATACGATTCAATGTGAAATTATTTTTCTATTTCAATTTAGATTTTTGTATATTTTTTAAATCTGGGTTTGGGTTTATTATCCAGATTATGTATAGTTTATTTAAGCTATATGCGTAAACAAATTTAGGATACGATTCAATGTGAAATTATTTTTCTATTTCAATTTAGATTTTTGTATATTTTTTAAATCTGGGTTTGGGTTTATTATCCAGATTATGTATAGTTTATTTAAGCTATATGCGTAAACAAATTTAGGATACGATTCAATGTGAAATTATTTTTCTATTTCAATTTAGATTTTTGTATATTTTTTAAATCTGGGTTTGGGTTTATTATCCAGATTATGTATAGTTTATTTAAGCTATATGCGTAAACAAATTTAGGATACGATTCAATGTGAAATTATTTTTCTATTTCAATTTAGATTTTTGTATATTTTTTAAATCTGGGTTTGGGTTTATTATCCAGATTATGTATAGTTTATTTAAGCTATATGCGTAAACAAATTTAGGATACGATTCAATGTGAAATTATTTTTCTATTTCAATTTAGATTTTTGTATATTTTTTAAATCTGGGTTTGGGTTTATTATCCAGATTATGTATAGTTTATTTAAGCTATATGCGTAAACAAATTTAGGATACGATTCAATGTGAAATTATTTTTCTATTTCAATTTAGATTTTTGTATATTTTTTAAATCTGGGTTTGGGTTTATTATCCAGATTATGTATAGTTTATTTAAGCTATATGCGTAAACAAATTTAGGATACGATTCAATGTGAAATTATTTTTCTATTTCAATTTAGATTTTTGTATATTTTTTAAATCTGGGTTTGGGTTTATTATCCAGATTATGTATAGTTTATTTAAGCTATATGCGTAAACAAATTTAGGATACGATTCAATGTGAAATTATTTTTCTATTTCAATTTAGATTTTTGTATATTTTTTAAATCTGGGTTTGGGTTTATTATCCAGATTATGTATAGTTTATTTAAGCTATATGCGTAAACAAATTTAGGATACGATTCAATGTGAAATTATTTTTCTATTTCAATTTAGATTTTTGTATATTTTTTAAATCTGGGTTTGGGTTTATTATCCAGATTATGTATAGTTTATTTAAGCTATATGCGTAAACAAATTTAGGATACGATTCAATGTGAAATTATTTTTCTATTTCAATTTAGATTTTTGTATATTTTTTAAATCTGGGTTTGGGTTTATTATCCAGATTATGTATAGTTTATTTAAGCTATATGCGTAAACAAATTTAGGATACGATTCAATGTGAAATTATTTTTCTATTTCAATTTAGATTTTTGTATATTTTTTAAATCTGGGTTTGGGTTTATTATCCAGATTATGTATAGTTTATTTAAGCTATATGCGTAAACAAATTTAGGATACGATTCAATGTGAAATTATTTTTCTATTTCAATTTAGATTTTTGTATATTTTTTAAATCTGGGTTTGGGTTTATTATCCAGATTATGTATAGTTTATTTAAGCTATATGCGTAAACAAATTTAGGATACGATTCAATGTGAAATTATTTTTCTATTTCAATTTAGATTTTTGTATATTTTTTAAATCTGGGTTTGGGTTTATTATCCAGATTATGTATAGTTTATTTAAGCTATATGCGTAAACAAATTTAGGATACGATTCAATGTGAAATTATTTTTCTATTTCAATTTAGATTTTTGTATATTTTTTAAATCTGGGTTTGGGTTTATTATCCAGATTATGTATAGTTTATTTAAGCTATATGCGTAAACAAATTTAGGATACGATTCAATGTGAAATTATTTTTCTATTTCAATTTAGATTTTTGTATATTTTTAAAATCTGGGTTTGGGTTTATTATCCAGATTATGTATAGTTTATTTAAGCTATATGCGTAAACAAATTTAGGATATGATTCAATGTGAAATTATTTTTCTATTTCAATTTAGATTTTTGTATATTTTTAAAATCTGGGTTTGTGTTTGTTATCTAGATTATATATAGTTTAATTAAGCTATATTTATAAACAAATTTAGGATACCATTTAATGTGAAATTATTTTTCTATTTCAATTTAGATTTTTGTATATTTTTAAAATCTGGGTTTGTGTTTGTTATCTAGATTATATATAGTTTAGTTAAGCTATATTTATAAACAAATTTCGGATACCATTTAATGTGAAATTATTTTTCTATTTCAGTTTAGATTTTTAAATTAAGAATTTTGTATATTTTAAAAATCTGGGTTTGGGTTTATTATCCAGATTATATATAGTTTATTTAAGCTACATTCGTAAACTAACTTAGGATAGCATTCCATGTGAAATTATTTTCCTATTTTAATTTAGATTTTTAAATGAAGTATTTTGAGTATGTTTGAAATTTAGATTTATTACTCTCATTATTCATGTATATAGTTTATTTGGGTTATATTATTTTCTCCTTAAAAGACTCGCTATGAATACCCAGTAAATTCTATGTTTGTGTCAGTCAAACAGCTGTTTTCAAAACTAATAATTTCAATCTAGAGGATGACTGAATATAATATGAAATTAGATTACTGAGAACATTAGATTTCCTCGTCATTGTGTCACATTATGTTCAAGCATATATATGCTGAAGCAATATTTCCATTGACTGTGTAATTAGCTTTAAAATGTTTTATTCAGCGATGAAGTCATTCATAAAGACGATACTGTAATTATTTTCAAAGAACATAACACTTTTGGCGTGAACATTTAACGAACCTAGTTATTGCGTTTGAAATTTATTGTTTATTAACTTACATAAAAAAAAAGGCAAAAACCTGAAACATTGTGTTTTTACAAAGCCAGAATAATGATATGGTAAAAGTGTTTCGAAACATGATTGTAATAATAACTACGATACACATGGAGGAACATTGAGTGATATTTAGATTTCATTTAACACTACTATTGTTTAATATAACACTTGAATTACAAATTTTCATAATTAGATGGGAATAAGATGGCAACAAGATAAGAATCTGTGCTTGTATTATTAATTAAAAGAATGCAAAACATATTTAAGTGTTTAGTATGAATCGATATCTAATTTACTAAAATAAAACTTAACCCAAATATATAAATTGTACATATACATGAAAATATTAAAGCACAAAGTATCTCCAGTTTTTTTTCTAAATTAAATATTTCCCAACAAATAAATTACCATAACTAAATCCATACTCCAATTAGGAAGCAAAAGTTGCAATATAACATGTACAATAAGTACACAATGATACATAATTGGTCAAAAAAATACTCAACCACCTTAAGTAATAAATATTACTTTTTAAGAATATAATTTTCTTGTCTTATACATTCTGTTTTATTAAAAAACTGTTATACTTTATTCTAAAATAATTTCTTAAATGTGTATCAGAAACCAATCTTGATTTAATTTCATATTAGGTTGTCCCGAAAGTTTCTTCCGTTATCTTCGCGCAATGCTTTCGTCTAGCAATGTTTAAATAAACATTCAGCCTTATTTTTTAAACCATAGATGGAGGGAAAAATAGCGCAAAATGAATCCTGCATAAAATAATAATATATCGTAAAACATAAAATATTATATATCCATTACTTATTAATAACGGAATTAATTTCTTCGAACAATTATAGTAACAGTGGTATTATTTTAAAATTTATCAGTATCGATATTTACTGTAATTATGTATTAGGTTGTCCCGAAAGTTCCTTCCGTTATCTTCGCGCAATGCTTTCGTCTAGCACTGTTTAAATAAACATTCAGCCTTATTTTTTAAACGGGAGATGGAAGTTAAAAATAGCGCAAAATGAATCCTGTATAAAATAATAATATATCGTAAAACATAAAATATTATATATCCATTACTTATTAATAAAACGAAAGAAACTTTTGGGACAACCTAATATTTGCAAAGCTGTACACAAAATTCTCCAACACGGTGGCCGAATATTTTTCTGACCAATCGTATATAAAATATTGATATAAGTAAAACCATCCAGCCATACGAGAACTATTTTCAACAAAGTTTGTATCAGTTTTGACGAAGCGACGCGGAAACGTAAGATACGACAATCTCAATTAAACCGAAAATACCTATCGCGAAGATATTATTGCAGGCCAATTCCGATCGACAGACAGAACGCATTCAATCAATTATAAATATCGTCGGTGTATTTTTAAACTGTGTCTGTTGGGGAGTTGATATGTTAACGAGGGTCAACTAGAATTCACCGAATTAGAGTGGTGGGGGGTGGTGCAATATAGGAAAGCGTCGATCGAAAGGAATCGCTCTCTTATATTGAAATTAAAAATATAATATACAGTGGAGCGTTAGTAATCTGAACCAATTGACGACCGAGGTGGTTTGGAAAATCGAATTGTTCGAATAATCGAGCGGTTCGATTAATAAAACATATGTAGTTATCCGGTTTATAACTAATTGGAATTGAGTATAAAATTACTTGTTGAAGAAAATAATGAACAAAAATTGTAACATAGAAGAAATTGTTTGAAGCGATAATATAAATTTATTAAGGTTCATTTTCTAAAGTACATAATCTTCGATTATCTTTCACGAATCGTATTGTATCAATCGGTACCGCTGCACCATAAAGTTTGTTTACTCCTCGAATCGATGGTTCGGATAATTGACGCTTTAACGTACTCTCGTTTACTGTCTTCTTTTTCTAGAACTTTTTGTTTGTTTTGCGAAAAATATTTTAATCCAAATATACACATTATCGATACTTTATTTTCCTAACTTTTTAAAATAGCAAAGTTAAATAATAGGTTTTTATTATTCCTTTAAAAGAACAATTGTTTTTGAAGAAGCATGGTAACAAATTGACATAATTCCTTATTAAATATTGCAAAGGATATTAAATAGAATAACGTCACGAAGAATTATATTTATATTTATATTTATATTTATTTTTATATTTATATTTATATTTATATTTATTTTTATATTTAATTTATGTAAATGATAAAAGTAATTACGTTAGACCAAGAACCGATTTTTAAGTGTAAAAAAATTGTTTATTATCAATATTCAAACTAAATAGATATTAATTACGAATTTAGAATAAAAAGTCAACTTTCTAAAATTTTGACCATCATCTTTTCACCGCTAACACTTTGACGGCCGCACATTTTTCCTAGCATAATTCTTAATATTCGTTCCTAGCATAATTATTAATACGAAAAGAGTTCAAATCACTGTTACACTATTTTTAATGTTTCTTTAAAAATATCATCGGCATATATTAATATACAAACATGGAAATGACGGCAAGAAACCATTTCGAGAAAATAGCTGTACAAAGTCACACGATCGTGACAGCGGCCCTCAATGTGTTAAAAGAAAATGATATGATTCGCCTCGATCTAACATATTACAAAGATCGACCATTCTTCGTTTCATTTTTCAAGCTAGAGAAAATAAAACCATTCTGGCGTATCATTTTGCACGTATACGTTGTTGCACAACCACCGGTCACATTTCATCATGAACGGTTCGTTAACGACGAAAATGGAAATTCCCTCGTTCACGATAAGGTGTGCGATTCGAGGCAGATTTTCAAGTGGGATGGTATTACCGTTGATCCTGTGTAACAGTCAGTTCAGGTGATACAGTTTTTCGATCGATTCGATACTCGTACCAAAATCGTGTGATTTTATTAATTTCTGGAATCTTACCTTGTTTTTTTGTATTAATTTAGTGTCTCACGTAACACGGCATCCTTTACCTAATAACCGTGTTATGTAGAAGTTATCTGAGCATCTTTCGTTACATTTTAACACTTTGCTGACCGGCGACGAGTTAACTCGTCTTTTCATACCCAAACGTTGCCGACCGGTGACGAGTTAACTCGTCTTTTCATACTCAAACGTTGCTGGCCGGTGACGAGTTAACTCGTCTTTTCATACCCAAACGTTGCCGACCGGTGACGAGTTGACTCGTCTTTTCATACCCAAACGTTGCCGACCGGTGACGAGTTAACTCGTCTTTTCATACTCAAACGTTGCTGGCCGGTGACGAGTTAACTCGTCTTTTCATACCCAAACGTTGCTGACCGGTGACGAGTTAACTCGTCTTTTCTAAACGATAAAACGTCTATTCGAACAAGATATTACTCAATAGAAAAACCTAATATCACAAACTACGTTGATAATAAAAATCTGGTTTCCAAATTCTGCAAAATAAATGCTTTCTTCAGGAATCATGATAAAATTTATTGGAGTTTATTTATAACGTTTTACTTCCATATTCAGTTACAAAATAATAGCCGATGACACGACATAGTTTCCGTGTAAAATTCCCGGTCAACAAAGTGTTAATATTGTCGCCATAAAAGAAAAAAAAAAAAAGTACTGAAACATATAAACATTCTATTTTCGGTCATTATCGTATCGAATAATATCGTACCATCTGAGCCAGCTGTAATGTATTCTACTAGTCGTTGCGTTTTTCCTAGTCCGTAAAGTGAAACGGTTTCTTGAATAATTCCATGGCCGTCCGCATGATGGAACTAAAGGTTCGATTTAGAAAATGTTCGCGTGCCGTCATTCACGTAGCCAGTCGCTCCGTCTCGCGGAAATAACAACGTCGCCGTACACTCGTGCTATTAATTGCAAAAGTAACGTCAACGATCGTGCACAGTGGTTTTCAATTTGACGAGGACAGACGCGTCTGACAGTTTCTGTCGTGTTTGGTTGCGATAAGAGTGAAGTACGCGTTACCGTCTATCGATTGCGATAAGGACACATCTGGGGACATTTGCGTGGATTTTAGTTGGTATTGAATTCATGCGCGGAAACTATTGCACGGATACGTACAGTTTGGCCACATCTGACCATCTTAGGCGTTATGAGAAATTTTGTATGCAATTACGGATTCGAAAATAGAGAAGAAATAAAATCAGAATCTGTTTTTGGCAAACATTTAAGAGTTTATTTTAGGATATTCTATA
>SMSQ01019524.1:0-20057 GCA_019453375.1 Ctenoplectra terminalis | reverse complement strand
TCTTAATTATAGTATTTTAACATATATAATTTATTATAGTTTCTAGTATTTAATAAAAGGAAATATTATTAAAAAGTCATTAAAATTAATATAAAATTAATTTGTGTTTTTAAAATTTTGTTGTCTCTTAATTTGTGAATATAACTGGTCTAAATTTAATTTAAATCTTTTTTACAATTTTCATACATTGATATAGTAACAATTAATGTAGATATATGCATATATATTATTAAAAATTATATACTAATATTTTGATTAGGTCAACCTGGAGATCGTGGACCAATTGGTCCAATTGGACCAAAAGGAACTACAGGAGATCCCGGTCGTCCAGGATCACCTGGCTTACAGGTTTATATCAACAGAAATATAATTATTTTAAAAACACAAAAAATGTTATTTTATCAAATTATTACATCTTGATCATTCTACGTCAAATCAATTATTTTTTGACGTCGTTGTCAAGGACTCTGTACTAAATGAAATATGATGTAGTTCATATTCTGAGGAAGGAATTTAAGTTATAATTTTCTTGGTTTCAAATTTGTTTAAAAAACATAAACATAAATTTTTCAATTTTTGCATATTTTTATAAAAATAGGGTGTACTTATGAATTTTTATCTCGAAAACTATTTCGTTGTAACGAGGTAATGATTCTTTCAATTTAATCAAGAAGAATTGACCTTTCTGAATAAATTTTTGTCAAGTTGTAAAAACATTTTTGGAACATTGAAAATTACAGACAAGATCTTTATCTGCAAATTTACTTTATAAATTTAATTTATTAAAGTACTTAAATTTGTTCATAGAACGTTAAATTTAATTGGAAAAACACAGGAACATTTAAAATTTAAATAACGATACTTGAAGTATTTAACACAGTTTAACTATATGAAATATTATTGCATAAAATACTTAACTACAATCAGAGATTTTTTGTAATAATATACGTGTTTACGTATTCTCACTTATACATTTTTATCAGTGTTCTTCTCTAGCCTTAATTATAAGTACGCATACACGCGGGGTTGAATATTATTCCTCACTTCTTTGTTTTGTAATTCTGCTAGCATTATTGCTTGTAATATACTTTTCTTATTCGTAATTTTATATATCTGTAATTTTTGTAGATGTGATTAAATTTATAGACATTAGTGTAAAAATAACTTGAACTACATAGAGAAATATGCAAAATAAAGATCCTATACATTTTATCATATTTTATTAACATTTTATTTACAACGTTACATAGGAGATAAGTTGAAATGTAATATTACAGGGTATACGTGGATCAATGGGTAGACCTGGTGCTCCTGGAAAACCAGGTAACCCCGGAGAACGAGGAATTCAAGGTGCAGATGGGAAACCTGGTGAACAAGGTCCACTTGGATTACAAGGTATACCTGGACCATTGGGTCCTCCAGGAGAAAAGGGATATCCGGTAATAATAATATTTATAGTTTTAGTTTCTCTTTATAATTGAACTTCGAAAAGTATTTTTTCTCTGAAAATGTATTTATTGAAAGGGCGAGCCTGGTAAAGCGGGTGAACCAGGAAATCCTGGACCACCCGGTCCTAGAGGTGATACAGGGAAAGAAGGGGCAGCAGGTCCGCAAGGCCCACCTGGACCATCAGGAACAGATGGTGAACGAGGATCTTCCGGACCTCCAGGTCCTAGAGGTTTTCAGGTATATTTGAAACGTTTGAAAATATAAAAGCATACAGTTTTAAACATAGTTACTATTTTGAACATTAGAACAAGCTATAAAATTTTACGTATATTAAATACACGAAAAGTATAATTTTATTACATAATTTGATGTAATTAGGGTTTTCCAGGTGCAATTGGTAATCCAGGGACTCCGGGAAAAGACGGAGAACCTGGTATTCAAGGACCAATTGGTCCACCAGGTATACCTGGAAATAGAGGTGAACGTGGATTCCCCGGCGACAGAGGTGTACCAGGAGGGCCAGGATTAATCGGACCAAGAGGAGAACCAGGAACACAAGGATTAGACGGTCCACCTGTAAGTCCTTCTTGACTTTTGTACATGCTACTTTCTTTTTTAACTCCTTCTATATGATGAACTATTAGCGTATACTGTGCGTTGTTTATAAGTTGGTGGACGAAAGGAATGCAGTTCTGATTAGTTAGAGTGTAATAGGTCCAGAATATTCTGCAACTGCCCGCCTGAAAGCGACACAGTCGTGTTTTCTCACCCATAAGGCCACACACCATAGCGTAATAGGCCCACCTTATTTTAATATTAATACAATCATAGAATAACTAATGTGATTTCAATCTTCTAAGCTCGCTAACCGGTTTTGCAGTATTTCAGGCTTTCGCCTATATCCACAAGTATTCGGTACGACTATGCATATGCCACCTTAAATAAAGTACAAAAGACTCGAAAAGAGTTGTATCGTCGCCTTTTAATCAGTTCATTGAGTTAAAGCATGGAATACCAGTCTTCTAGCTGCAAAAATATTTATTTTCGGGCATTTTAAAATTTTGTATCCCAACAGTATATACACTCGTACAATTATAAAGACACAGGGTACATGTATTTTTATTGTTCACCAAAACGATTGTATCTATGAATTAGATCATACATGAGACACAGGTGCGATCATGCCATATCAACGGAGTATTTCTATTACTCCTGTACCATCCTAATTATCAACCTACTAGCAACGCACAAAACTATCCATTCAAATCTGATTTATTTTTGCAGAAATTAATTAAAAAATTAATTTAATTTAATGGTTCTCAATTTCGAATACATAATCTGTTTACACTGAATCGTACAAAGTATTATACACGTTTCAGGGATTACCTGGAATGAAAGGGGATAGAGGAGTTCCGGGACCATCTGGATTATTAGGATTACCCGGTATACGAGGAGTTCCAGGAGAATCAGGTCCAAAAGGAGAAAGAGGATCTACTGGACCATCTGGCCCAGAAGGACCTTCAGGTTGTATGTTGTATAATGGAACGTATTTATTAAGTAATTATGTAACGTTTAAATACTTTTTTATAGGTCGGGTTGGAGAACGTGGGCCGCAAGGTCAAATTGGTCCGCCAGGACCACCAGGTGAACCAGCAGAGCGAGGGGATCCTGGCTTGCCTGGGCCACCAGGAGAGGTTGGTGCCCTTGGCAATTCAGGAGAAAGAGGACCTCAAGGATTACAAGGTTCACAAGGCTTTCCAGGACCACAAGGACTTATTGGTTTGCCAGGATTAAAGGGGGACCGTGGTTATCCAGGTTCAAAAGGAGATCAAGGAACTCCTGGTTCATCTGGTAATAAATAATATATAATAAATGAATGAAAAACATGTCTTAATCAATATCTTATTCTCATACACATGTGGTAACTAGGATATAAAGCCTTTGTATATACATGATATTCAACCATAAATTTTAAATATAGGTAGTCCTGGTGAACCCGGACCACAAGGTTTAATTGGACTGACAGGGTCGAAAGGAGTAAGAGGTGAACCAGGAGCTAGAGGAGAGCCTGGTATTATAGGACCACCCGGAGTACCAGGATTAATTGGATTAACAGTATATTTCACTTTATTGTTAATGAATATGACTTAAAATATGATTCATATATTTTATAGCACAGACACTATCGTAATCAACACTAATGTAATTCAGTTTTATAATTTAAAATCTTTATAGGGCCAAACAGGTGCAATGGGACCACCAGGACCACCTGGAATTTTAGGTAGTAAGGGTAACGTTGGTGAAGCAGGACGACCTGGAAATCCTGGGCCAGTAGGAAATCCAGGTTTACCCGGTGCAGATGGAAACAAAGGAGAAAGTGGTTTGCAAGGACCACCAGGTATACCTGGACCTATAGGTCCTCAGGGTTTCATTGGTGAGAGAGGTTTACCTGGTTTACCAGGGCCTTTGGGACCAGTGGGTGCTAGAGGATTGCGAGGAGCACCCGTGAGTTTAATTGAGTCTTTTATGTTATACGCTACCAACCAAAAAGTTTAGAATCATTTTTCAGTTTGTACCTTTATCGAATAGTGTAGGAACACAAGAGTTTAAACAAAGAACTTAGAATTATATTGCGTTAGAAAACTACAACATTAATAGCAATTGCTGGTACTTTTATCGATATTCAACTGAAAAGTTTTCCAACGCAATACAATTCTAAGTTCTTCGTTTGTTTAAATTCTTGTGTTCTTTAGAACGTGTAGTAATTGTAAACTTTTGGCCAATAACGTACAACTGCTTAATTTTATATCAAGTTATAAATTACAATTTTTATATCATATACGTATCAATATGATATGACAGGGCGAAACTGGTATACCTGGAAAACCAGGACCGGAAGGTCCATCTGGACCTGCCGGACAAATTGGACCAATTGGGTCACCTGGACCTCCAGGAGAAATTGGGATAGAAGGGCCAAGCGGTAAACCTGGACCACCTGGAATAGCTGGTCGTCCTGGAGATAAAGGACCTCCTGGAATAGCTGGACAAACGGGGCTGCCCGGTCCTACAGGTTTGCCTGTAAGATACAACAACATTATATTGTGTTTAGTGTTATTAAAAAAACGAATATATAATAAGAATCTGACATACATGTTTAATAATATAAAATAAAAATAGATATGTAAACCTAAATACTTTGGTAATTAGGGATCACCTGGTCATGCAGGTCCTCCAGGACAATCTGGAGAAAGAGGTCCAAAAGGGGAAACAGGACCACAAGGTGTAGAAGGACAGCAAGTTAGTTTTACTATTGATATTGATGATTATTCATAACATTCACAACAATTTATTATTATGTGCTTTAATTTACTTTTGTTTATTTTTATAATAGCTTTAACCTAAATGAGATAAAAAAATAAAATAATTCTATTATCTTGGAATTAGGGACCTAGAGGAAAACCAGGACCTATAGGACTAGAAGGTCCAAAAGGTGAACGTGGAGAAGAAGGTCAGAAAGGTGTCAAAGGTCATACAGGATTTACTGGTTTACAAGGTATACCTGGAAACGCTGGACCACCAGGAGAAAAAGGAATCCCTGGATTACCTGGACCACCTGGGAAAGATGGGGAACCAGGACCCAGAGGTAGCACTGGACGTGATGGCAATCCTGGGCCAATTGGATTAACCGGAAATCCAGGTCCAAAAGGTCCTCCTGGCGATGAAGGTCGGTATGGACCACCAGGACCAGCTGGCCCTCCAGGTCCCCCAGGTCCACCTGGCGAACTTGGATTAGGATATGATGCTGCTTCTTTGGCTGCTCTTTTAGGTGATTATTATGCTTTTTTTTTTTGTTATTTATCATTGCACATATTATTTTTACAGTAATAATTATGAAATTACTTTATAATTATAACGATATAACTTTTGCAGTTATATTATATCATGTGTGTAATATTGAATATCATCATTAGGTATTATTATTGAACCACATTCGACATTATTATTAAACACTATTATTATTAATATTGTAAAATTAATTTTTATGACATGGTTAGGACAAGGCCAAACTAAAGGCCCAGATCCGTTAATTGGTGATGAACCACCAAGAATGTTCAGTCAAGACATGACAGAAAAAGAAAGGCAAGAACTTATTTCAAAAGCATATAAACAATTAAAGTCATCATTCCAGAAGTTTATAAAACCCGATGGTGAAAAAAATTCACCAGCCAAAACTTGTAAGGATCTTTATACTGCTTATCCAGATAAGCTTTCTGGTTAGTTTTAAACTAAAAAATAACTTTCAACATTATGATTAAAATTTTTATTTCATAATTCACATAAGAATATTAATTTCTGCGAAAATACTTTTCTATCTTAGGAGAATATTGGGTTGATCCCAATGAAGGTGATACAAGAGATGCAATTTTAGTATATTGCGATGCTAAAAAACGTGCAACATGTTTGTTACCAAATCCAGTACGTTCTCCAGAAATTAACTATATCAGTGATCAACCAGAAACTTGGTTAAGTGAGATAGAGGATGGAATGAAGGTAAAATTTTTTATTATAGTTACATAATAATACAAAAGTTCAATATTACAAAATAATTTTATATTATGTACATTTTTAACATACAGATTACATATAAAGCAGATAGCAATCAAATTGGGTTTTTGCAACTATTATCAAAACATGCATACCAAAATATAACATATCACTGTAAAAATAGCATAGCATATTTTGATTCTGAGAGAAAGACATATAGAAAAGGTATGAAATTCTTAACATGGAATGATGCTGAATTAACACCTCGTGGAAACCAACGTTTAAGATATGAAATGATAATGGATGAATGTAAGGTAAGTTTCAAATAGTTTACGTAAAGACATTTTAAAGTTAAAAAACTTTTAGTGTTAAAATATTATAATATTTATTTATATTAATGTTTTATAGTTACACAATGGAGAATGGGGCAAGACAATCGTTTCATATGAAACTGATAAACCTGTAAGATTGCCCATAATAGATGTGGCTTTACGAGACATTGGAAAATCTGATCAAAGCTTTTATATTGAAATTGGTGCTGTTTGTTATGATTAATAAATTGGAATTCTATAAATACATTTTTACAATATTATATAATTAAGGTGTTCTTTTTACTTCAATGCTTTTATATATGTACATAAATAGTTTACCAATTTAAATATTCATTGATTTAAATATTTTATCATACATATTAGTCATCAGTTTTTTATTTTTCCCTAAATTGCACAACAAAAAAATCGCCATAATATATATTAGCACAAATGTAATTTTATACAATGAACATGTCATTCATAATTGAAAGTTCTGACTGTTTTTAATAGCAAAATTTTTAATTAGGAATTTAATAAATATAATAGTTTTCCAAGTGTTTTGAAATCAAAATACATGTATGTATTGCAATTATCATACATATATACATGTAAAATAAACATTAAATATAATAATATATAATAATAAATTATACTAAATTATATTATATATTAAAATATAATAATAAATATACATTCTGATGTTTCCAAATTGCTCTTACTGTATAGCGTAAACACTGTTACTTAATACCTAACGACTTTCATAAAGTAAAATAAACTGATTTATAGATAGCTTAAATAAAAACTGAAAGTAAAACAGAATTCTTAGAAATTAATAACAAATTTAAAAGATTGTTAGAATATACAAAAGATACTTTTAATATCTTTGCTACAAAAAAGTTTCGTGCTAGTACTTTTGAAAGTAATACAGACCATATGTACATTTTAGTTCGTATAATATTAAATTGGTAACCATTAACATATATTTAATTATATTTTACATAATAGACTATGTTTGAAAATAATAATATTTCATATGTAAATCTTTATGATGAAAATTTAGTTTATATTATAGTATCTGGACCTTTGACTATATTTTGATACTGTTTTATAAGAACTATATACTAGTTAAAGATATCCACATGTGCTTAATGTTACTAAAATTAAATGTAAATTAATTATATTGCACTTCTTATTAAGAATATGGAAGATTGGTCTAATTTTTATTTTTGTGAGTTTACAAATTACTTTACAAAATGGTTTACACTTCATACAACTATACGCTAAAATCATACTATTCCAATACATATTTCTATGAAATATACATATTTCTATATTATTTAAGCTACGCTGCATAACCTGCACATAAAAAAATTGAATTGATTGTAAAAATATCTGTAAATATAAAAATACTAGAAATAAAATTATTATCACAGAATGAATTATATTTTTAATAGAATTCATTCATTATATTTAACGCTCTTTATTTTTAATAAAAATTCTTTTCTTTGTAGTAATCTTTCATGTTTATTAATTGTTGAACGCATAATTTAACATGAGGCTTGCGTAAATGTATGGAACATCGGTGTGTTCAATTATTATGTATTCAAAAACTATAAAATATGTAATAAAATATGTAAATATGTAAAATATAGTAACATACAAATTGCATTTAAAAATCTGCAATATCATTTAGCTCGTTTTTCTAAAAGTAAGCAAATCTATAGTTTTGCTTTATAATATATAATTGATGATAATAAAAATAATATTCCAAACATAGATATTAGCAAACCATTTATTAATATCAATTTTTATATTTTCCATATTACGTATTGAAATTATATATCTCATCTGATATTAAATCATAACGACTAACACGAGTACTTACGTGTAAATATAAAGAAAAGAATATTTAAATTTGAGAACGGTTATCCTTGCCCATTATGTGTATTCAGTCATACGTATAGATATACATACACATACATTCAACAGGTGATTGTAGTAGGGGAAAAGATGCGCGAATAGGAGACCCAAAAGAAGTCAGCGGCGTTCAGTGACTGATTGTGAGTTTCAGTCACGTTTGCCATGGCGTTTGTGTAACAGTTTGATCGTTTTGTGTGCAGTGTTAAGTTTTATTATGTAATTTAACAACGTTAGTAAAATAATTATTATCATTGTATTTTACAGCAAGTTTATTACGGGTATATGCAAATATTTTGAACGAAGTGTTTAATTTTCTATTGTAACATAAAAGATCCTATTGATAAAGAGTAACTTAGCTTTCTAAATATTGATCGACAAATTGGCGGGATATTATTATTCGTTTTATAATGATGGGAAAAATATACGTTTGAAAGAGGTTAGTTTGATCGTGTATCATGCGATAAATTAAACGGATGATGTAAGTACTGTTTATTTCCATTAGTTCGGTGCTAATATTTATTTAGTATATATGTATATATTTGAAATATGTTAAATATTTAAAATGTATAAGATATCAAATTTAGCATTTTAATATATTAGAATATATTAATATTTTTATTTTCTTTCGGTTATAATAAAACAGTGACAGAAAATAACAATTTTGGCGGTTAAAATTGAAAACCAAAATTTCCTTTCATTAACTTCGAGAAAAGAACCTTTTATAATACATATGCTAATTATACACATTAAGCATTTCAACAAAGCAAAATATCAATAATAAACATAACTGGCAATATTAAAAAATGACACATCATTTTTAATTAACGTATAACATTGTTTTCTTGAATTCGAAAAAATATATTTTAAATTCTTTTCTTAATAAAAAGAAATATTAGTATATTATATCACGATCAATTCAAATCTTAAATAATTATTAGATGTGTTATTTAATTTGTTAGTAATTATACGTTACATAAGTAAATAAAGATTCTTGCATTAGATCTAATACATCTTGTGTTGTCTTTGAAAATCGAAGATACATTAGTTAAAAAGTAATTATAAAAGATGTTATGTTAGTGCTTGATATAAGAAATAATTTGTAATATCTCACGGTACAATGACGTATTTAACATCTGGGAATGTTTTACAAATGTCCTAAATACGTTTTCCGTACGTCTTATGTTATAGATTAGGACGTCATTAACCCTCCTGTATTCGGACCTATGACTCGACCGTGCTTTTTGATTTACGTAATTTCTTTTACTTTGTACTTTATTGAAATCAAAATTCTTCACTTTGTCTGCTTTTATACCTATTTCTGAGTACATGAAAGAATTTATTAAATACATACACGCACAAAATTTTTTTATTACGTTTGTCAAAAAGATATACAATTGTAATTGTTATACAATCAGAGCTAATTTTTATGAACATAATGGGAGAGTTAAGATGTAACTTATAATATCGTCTGAACTTGTATTCAGACATAAATGGATGTAAAACGATCGTCTTGTGCTGTCTGGGATAAAAGAAAATTAATTTACTAGTACATATACCTACCATTAGTATTTATCCGAGTATTCGAATTTAAGTTACTAAAACTTTTAATGGATTGTTAATTTATTTGATTTAAAAAAATAAAATTTTAAACGCAATTAAATCTATTTCACTATTTTATAAATTATTGCTTAGATAAATATTTCATATTTATTTGATATGTAAATAGTAAATTCGAAAAAAATAAAACTATATGATAAAATATACAATATTCAATTAATTTGTATAAAAATGTTTCTATTCATTGCAAATATCGTTGCTTGCTATGTAGCATTGACTTCATATATTTCATTAAATTAACTTTGAATAATTTTTATCAAATCTTCCAAGGTATACACTTCGTGTAAATCTAAATAGTTCTCCAGAAATGCAACGAGTCAATAAAATACGTTGTGCTAAATATTGTAGGAATGTTCATTATTTACTGAATGCAAATACACGATGCTGATATCAAAGCATCAAAAGTGATAAAGCACTGTATAAACGTGCATCACCAATTACTTTCATAACATTTTTCATAACTATATTAAATATACATATACCTATATTGCGATGTATTTAAATATTTCGTGCGTTTCCAATTAAGCTTTTTATTTCTTGTGTAAACAAAATGTGATATTCCGCGAGACTGTATAATTCTAATAATATGGCGGTTTAGATATATGTAGAATTTAAATGTAACGACAGTCGGGTATCTTTTTTCAGCATCTTCATAAAAGCATATAATTTCGAACCCGATCGATCAAAAAGTAAAACAGTATCATCACTACTGGTATTTGGTACTTGAAAAATCATGATGTAATCAAAATGAAACAGTGGTTTATAGAATTAATTAAATCCTGAAAGCATTCTCCAGACTAACCTCATTCGAATCTTTCTTGCCAGCTATTGATAACGATTAACGGTTATTAACAACAATCAATTTTAAACACAGATACCATTTAAAGTTTGAGATTCAAAACACCGATCTTACGTTCATATACCGTTGACTAATCATATCCAGTGAGATACAATATGGCTCTCTTCCGGAAGTTCAATGGTAAGTAGTTTGAAATTTAAATCTCGTCATTTATCGTTCCAGATTATTCTTGTTAAAATTATTGTTTACTGTATTTCTGGTTATTTCTTTCTTTCAATTTATTAGTTTTTAATTTATTTTTCTTCTTTATATGAAAAACAATTAATTTTGGTTTATACAAGGTATTTCTGAAATTATGGTACAACCAAAAAAGAGCTGATTTCTTACGCGAAAGTAAGATTTTATTGAAAATATAAAATTAACTTAAGTAATCATATAATGTTCTGCTTACAAGAAAATCGAATTTAAATATTCGTTAGAAACGCATGCGCATAAGTAGACGAAATCTGTTTAGTTAACCCAATTTAGTTATCCACTACTATTGCTGCTCTTGTTTGTAAATAACGTCAGGATATGGTTTAAGAGAATACAATAATGTATATATTTTATTAATTTAAAAAATGTCCATATTGTCTTACACAAATTTTTGCACGACAAATTGAAAAATTCTGAATCGATGATATAATGCATTCAGATAGTGCAGAATCTGCGCTATTGCGAACGCCTATACATATGTATGTTATCTTTTAGTTAAAGACTATTTGTATTATTTATAAAATGAATTATTTTTTCAGTGAACTGAGTTCAGAAATTATGGTTATTTAAGCTCATGCATACTTAAAGAATATTCAAATTCAATGTTTTCGAAAATGACGACTTATACGAAAATATTTCATTCTATATTTTCAATTTTCAACTTACTTTTGCATGAGGAATCACCTTCTTTCTGGTTGTATCATAATTTCAAAAAGACCTTGTATAAATTGTTATTAAACTTTTTAATTTGTACCTCAAAAAAGCAATTTGTTACATTTTTCTTTTTAGTTTGTGTTAAATATAAGTCAAACAAAGAACAGTTATAAATTGAACCGTAAAATAATGCGATATAAAAATTTTAAATAAATACGAATACGTTCTTTCATCTTTGTAATGCATCAAATACTGTTGGAAAATATATTGTTTCTTATCTCTTACACAGTACCGTCTCAAGTATTTAAATTGACTTAATGATTAGAAGCACTATATGCTTTGCTATAAACAGAATTAAATGTTGTACGAAATTATATTCTTGTTAATAAAAAGTTAATAATTTCTTTAATTAACTATGAGTTGTATGAACGAAGATCTCACATGAAGTTTTTTTTTTTTTTGTAAAAATAAAATATAATTTAAAAAGTGAAAACGTGTCTAACGTTTCTGTAACAAAATATCAATTGGTAAACTCGGTCTATTAGCAACGTAATTTATACAAACACAAGAACGTAATTAGGTTATGCAATAGATGCTATTTTGGTGAATGCAAAATACACAATATGCAATTATTATTATCTGCAGCATTAAATAACTATTAACATTGTTATTTTTGTATTTAAAAACTGACATTTAATATTGTAGGAATATTAGGTTGGTACAAGGAAAGTGTACTTAAATGTAAAATATTTCCAGGATAACCTGAACTCCAACAGAAATTTCAATTGGAAATCTGTTAACTTATTCTCCAATCACTAGTGATTTCAAGAACTCTTCATTCAAATCTCTAAATTCACACCAAGTTCGAGACACTTTTTTCGGATGCGCTCTTTGATCATCGCTTTGCCCTGAATGTTCTTTCTATCTGTAAATTTCTCTTGTTGACGCCGACGCGCCTCGAGTCCTCTTGGAGTATTGGATTTTCCCTTCGCGGGACCCTCAGAAGTTGATATTGTTTCTTTGCTAAGAGTGAAGACAAGTCCGTCCATCTTAACCCTCTATAGCCCGAATTTTGTCTGCTTATTGCAGAAAAAATTACGATTGATTACAGTTTTTCACTTCGATTTGAAAATGTTTTAACTAATAATTACCGTAGATGGATTGTGGTGTCGCTACAGTAATACAGTATAATTAAATTTAATAGTGCAGTGATAACTAAACAAAATTAATTTTTTAAAATATAGATACATCAGTTTGTAAATTTTAAGTCACACCAACCCATAGAGGGTTAAAATTCTCCATCGTTTTGTATTATGAAATACCAAAGAAAAGAAAACTAACAAGACAAACGAAAGTGTTAGTACCACTGGCACTATTTCCCAGCTCACGATTCCATTTTCATAATATCTTATATAAAATTTATAAAATTTATATTTTTTGGTGTACGGTTTACCAGTATCTTTTTACACACATTTTCTTTCCATGCAAACTGAATGCGAATGAACGTGATTCAGGTATTTTGACAGAATCTTTTCTAAACATACAATGTATATCTTAGGTACAAACATGGAAATAGGCTAAAGAATGCGCTTATTTTAATTATGTACTTAAGTACGTATTTCTTTTAAGTAGTTACCTATATATACACATAAAATGGATAACATTGCTTTCGAACACATAAAAAGTAATCGATAAACAAAGTTTATGATTATAATTATTTAAAAACTGAACTTTTTTTTATATATAAGTCGCACTGATTTCTTAGTCATTAACGACTATATGATGCTATGGTGTTAGATTTTGTTGTACACGTTTGATTCTTGCAGAAATTTGATCGTATTCCTTGGATGTTAGCGCAGTATTTGGGTTCATGTTATTTTTACGTCTCTATAGATCAAATTTTGTACACTCATATAGGATATGGTGGATTGTTAAAGAATGGTTTTCGCAGAGTATGCAGAGCGGTTTGTCTGTTTTTTTGAGGACGTGGTCGTGGGTGATTTTAATATGGCCAGATCTTAGTCGTGTCAGTATCGTTTTGTCTTTCCTGTACATGGATTTTGCGTGTAATGGTATATAGAAGTCTTGGGTTATGTTGTAGATATGCGTTCTTTTTCTTGTATTCCAAATTTGATTCCAATCTTTTTTTGTTACTTTTTTTGCATGATTGATGTGATCTTCGTGCGAGATTTGGATGGAGATTTGGTTGGTGATAATGTTTTGGCAGTGTCTGCGTTTTTGTTGTCGGGAATGCCCTGGTGTGCTGGGATCCAAATGAATATTATGTCTTTATTGTTATTAACAAGTTCGGTGTAGTTTTCTTGTATTTTTTGAATAATTGGATGTTTGTTCTTTTGCATTGGTTTTGAGAGTGCTTTAATAACACTTATAGAGTATATGGTTAGTTTGTTGATGTCATTTGTGTAGGCTAGTTTCGTGGCGTCTAGAAGCGAATATGCTTCTGCTGAGAAAATTAACGCGAGTTTCGGAAGGCATACCTTGCTTACCTGGTCTTCAGATATGATGGCGACTCTTAAAACTGAACTTGCATTTAAGCTGTTCATTTTTATTAACACTTACATTGGCATTTAACTAAAAAATTTGAATTTATGTGTTCGATAATATGTGACTGAAGTATTCAATTTTACTTAAATTTATTGCAGCATGATTGCCACATACTATAAATTATGCGATAGGCAATATTTTTCATAGTTCTAATTTTATTATTGGTGTTCTTGTTCATAGACACATTTTTATAATACTATATCTATTTTAAACATTTTTAATTAAAAAAAAATGGTATTAATAAAAAAAATAAAGATTCCTTTTATAAATATACATATATATATAAGGAATCTTTATTATATATATGTATATATATATAATCTTGGAAAACATATTTAATAAGTATTTTATATTATATACCTATTATATATTTTATATAAAATTAATTATTAACTAATAATAATAAATCTTTTAATTATTTATTTTTTAACTTTGCTTTCAACATAGAAATATTAGATTTAACTGAAAATGCACTAATTGCGATAATGGTTGCCTCAGGGTAATTTAAATTAAAATCTGTGAATTTAGTAGATTAATCTACTGCGGTATTAGATACGTATGATACATATGTATATTGTTAACTCGATTTATGAATATCAAAGCCAGACAGAAGATATAAACATGTTGCTTGTTTCAAAATGTTGTTAATTAGATACGTTTCCACCTGACAGACATACTTAATAAAAGAATAGAAAACTGTATTTTTCAATCTTTCAATATTTGTATATGTGTTTACTATTAAAAATCTTAACAGCAATATTTAGGACAAACGTATATGCGCGTTAAGTAGAATTAAAACTTATTGAAAGTTAAATGCAAAGGTCGACTTCTTGATTCAATGCATATGTACTGCACACAAACAGCTTGTATTTATAAGCATAATACATGACGAATACTTCAGTCAGATATTAAGATGGCCCAGAAGATATTGCGCAGATTTGTACAGTTTCAAGTTATTTTTAAATGATCGGTCGAACTAAATTACGTATACATAATAATCTACATGTGTTGTGCAAAATAAGTGTAACCAAGCACAAGAGTATTTAAACAGTCATAAAATTAGAGTATTTGTTTAAATTTCTAAATATTTATTTAATATACATTATATAAATAACACAGCGATTTTTAAAATTAGTTCAAATAAAACGAGTAACGTTTTTTAAAAATATTTATTAAGAAATAAAGAAACAGTATCGGTACGACTGATAAACACAAAACTATTTAGACATTCTAATAAACTCATTGGTTCAAGTATTTAAAATTATTTTTAATATTTGGTGAGATATCCCTTTGAATGAATAATTGCTTTCAATTTGATTGGCATGGATTTTATTGAATCAGATGTGTAAAGTAAAAGGTGAGGGAGTAAGCTGATCTGGAATGAACTTCCGCTTTATTCATAAAGATTAAACTTCTAATTATACACTAACACAAATAATTATTAGGCTGGAACAAAAGAAACGCATATACTGCTCGAACAAAGAATACGAAAAAGCGGGAAAATTCCAACAGATTCCGTTAGATTTTCCCAGCAACGCAGTACAGTACTGACGCATATACAGTGCCGGAATAAAGTATTGGCACCCTGCGCTCGAATGAAAATAAAATTGTTTCTCACTTAAAAGTGAGTAAAAAAAGAAATTTGTTTCTGTAGGATTAGTATTGACACTTTTAGAGTAAATATACTTCAAAGTTGACGTAACAAAATAATTAGTTCAAAGTAATGGTAAACACATGTAATAAAAGATAAATAATACACGTGGGAAAGTACTAACAACTTAAGAATTAAACAAAAAATATAACAAATATCAATATTTAGTACGAAGTCCGTTATTGTTAATAACTTTTCTCAATCGTTTTGGCATGGAATCAACTAGTTTACGTGTAAAAATTCTGATTCAATTTTATTCCATTCTTCCTGTAGTAGCAATTTTAATTGTTTCTTATTAGTAATATAATGTTTTGTGGGGTAGGTAGAGTATGAAAAATATAGTTTTGGATCGTGATTACTTTGAAAATAAAATTATCCCCTGAGACCTAACTTCTCAGCACTTTCTCTTAAATTATTTTTTTTTAATGTTTAAATACATGTTTTTATCCATCATATCTTCTACAAATACAAGTTCTCCGCCCCCCCGGAGAATATGTTTCATCGAACTCTGTATTTGGTTTCCTGCATACTTTACAACGGCCATCGCATTTAAATAAATTAAATTTACTTTCATCGGATCATAATAAATTTTTTCCTTTTTTTTGTGATTACTTTTCTAATTAAAGGCTTCTTTCTTGTAACTCATGATCTGTAATCAATGCTTCTTAAAAATTTTCGAATCGTTGAAAGATCTATTCCCATATTGTCGTATTTCTTTAATTGTGCCGATATTTCTGTGGATGTTAATTTTGGATTTTCTTTTATTAAGCAAACAACTTTTCGTTTTTACTTCACAGGTAATTTCGATATTTTTTTTGCCTTTGTATCGTTTAACTACACTTCGTACAGTAAACTTACTTCTATTCACTACTTTTGCAATTTCTAGGTAGGATTTGATATGATTATATAAATCTAATGTTATTTTTCTTTCTTCGGTTACTGTTTCTCTTCCTTTGCGTCCCATTTTTTACACTATTTCGAACACTTGTGTGTTGAAATACTTACTAACATAAATAATGCTACTTATAGCAGATCTGGTATTTCCCCACTTACTTTTGTTGTGTCACACGCCTTTTTAAGTTAGGATTTGATTAATAAACTTTAATTTCGTTCTCACTCCAGGAGAACACACACTTACGTATACATAGGGTGAATCTTCTAACACGACGATTTAAAATAAGTCGTAAGTTATTCGTTGTACGAAAAAATGTTTCAAACAAAAGCTGCATGGTATCCAGGGAAATATATAGTGCTCTAACCTGTTTTTTATTACCTTACTTTTTTAACGAGATATTAGGGTCACCTTCAGTTTTTCAAATGGAATATCTAATATTTTTTTCTCAAATTCGAATAAATCATCAAATTTTGCGTAAAAAAGTATTATACAAAGTGGGACTTAAAATGAATAATTATTGAGATATTTTCAATTTAATAACCTTCTATTACAGAATACGCTGATAATCAGTGAACGTGATTCTTAACACGACTTTGTTTACGACGGCAGGTCATGTTTGTAAATGTCTTCTCTCTTAAATGTTAGCAATCATCAACATGTGATGCCTATTTTGCACTTCACTGCTCGATTTATAACACTGATCACTTATAATTTACAGCACTGAGGTTGTGAAATTGAATTTATTATTATTCCTACAATATGGTCGCCCGAAAAATTGAACAAGCGTGAAAAAAGAAAAATTATTAATATTGTAAAAAACGATCCGACCAGCTTTTCCTAAAAAATAGCAGTGACTATTAATAACGATTTTAATAAACATGTTCATCCTATAACAATTCGTAGAGTATTGCAAGATAGCAGATATCGATCGCGAGTTGCAATGCAAAAGTCAACAATTAGGAAACTTAATTAAAAGAAAAGATTGAAATTTTCCATGGATTATATTCGGAAAGAAACAAACTTTTGGGATACAATATTATTCTCAGATGAGTCAAAATTTAACATTTTTCGAAATGATGGACAGATTTTAGCATGGAGACGTTTTAAAGCAGAATTAGATCCAAAGAACGTGTAACGCACTGTAAAACATGGGAGTGGTGGAGTAATGGTGTGTGTCGGTTTGCATGAACTTAAGCGGGGTCGGTGAGCTTGTTTTTATTAAAGACATAACGGACAAAATACGTATATTTAAATATTTTGAAGGAAAGTTTCAATTAAAGTGTACAAAAATTAAATCTTGGGAACAACTTTGTTTTTCAATAAGACAACGACTCCAAACATACCATTTATATCGTACGCTAATAGCTTATTTTTAATACACCACTCACGCCCCCTCCCTCAAATTCACAGATTTAAATTCCATCGAGCATCTTTGGGTTGAATTAAGGAAACATGTACGAAATCACCATATTAGAAACAAAGATAAACTGAAACAAGTTTTATTAACAGAATGGAACAAAATAAGTGTAAAAACCGTTAAAAAGTTATTCTATACCAAATCGATATATCCTATAATTATAACTTCTATAAAGATTATCCAAACATTGTGCTCTTTGTTTGATTTATTTATACTTTTGTAGTTGACTGTGCTAGTACTTGTGTACATATGTGGCCATAACGCGATATGATTATAGTGGGAAGAGCAAACATCTTCAAGATGTTAGAAAATTATCCCACTCTTCTTTTATTACTTTGATCAGCTCTTTTTTATTCGATGTCTTATGCTTACAAACTTGAACTTGTAATTGATGCCATAAATTTTCCATTGGGTTAATATCCGGTGACTGAGGGGGTGGTGGAAGGTATTTTGTAGTATTATATGGTATCCATTACTTTACAATATATGCAAATTATTTTGGATTGTTGTCACGAATAAATATAAAATTATTTTCTAAATCCAATTTTTGTGCATTTTTATTTTAGATCACTTTTTAAATTATCTAGGTACTTATCCATAATTCCTTCAATGTTTCTTTTAGTAGGAATTAGATGTTCTTTATTCAGAGCTGTATTTGGTTTTCTTTAAGTTTTTTCTTTCCCAAAACAGTTTTTTGTTGAAACAGATTATTTTTAGTCACATCGGTAAAGGTGACTTTATCCCATATCTCTAACGGTGTATTTATATGTTGCTTTGCGAAAGCAAGACGCTTTTTATCAATTAGTTTTTGAAACATACACTGCCAAACAAAACTATTGGCACAGACCATGTCTTCGTATAAGATTTTCTGTAAACCTGTAAAGAATACTATTCTCTATTTAATTTTTGTAAAGTATAATTCTCAACTGTATAGTTTAAATATATCATGAATCATTAATTTTAAAAGAAGTTATAATACAGGAAAATGATAAAATACACATAAAAGTTCGTTTTTTAGCGGAACAAAAGTATTGGCACACTTATGATTGTAGTATAGAAATATTATAACGATCGATTTAATATTCAATATGTAATCCTTGTTTTTTTTTTTTTTTTTATTATAAGAGCATTAAGACAATCAGGAATTAAATGTATTAATTTTTTTGTGATTTCCAGACCTATTTTATGCCATTCTTCAATGAGTACTTTTTTTTAGATCTTGCTTACACGTAATGTGATATATTTTAATCCTTCTTCCTATGTTAAGTACCATTAAATATTATGGCGCATCAGTGATGATCTCAGTGGTGCATATTTGCTATCAGAGTGGACAATTTAAAGTGTATTAAAGGCGTTATAGATAAGTGCGACTATGTACATGTTTCAAAAGAAAATTTTTAAAATAGTGCCGAAAAATTGGGAATTTTAAACTGTTTTAAATTTTATAGCGATAATAATTCAAAATACATCTCATATATGGTCAAAATATGGCAATTATACATATAATTATTCAAAAGTAGTTAATACACTTGGTCAGCCACAGAATCTAAACGTGATACAATATATTTGTGGTAAAACTGCAGAAAACGAGTCCTTTCTCCGATTTGAGTGATTGTTGGATATGTTGTAGAAATCGATATTCTGAAAAACTTTTTCCTATACGTATGAGCGCGGGGGTCTCGCTTAGTTTACGATGCATTCGCGCAGAATTGCTGCTACTACTACATTGAATTCTACCTATAGTAGTGCGTGTGTACAACGTATGCGTTAGTGTGGTTGCCGCTTATCTTCGAAGAGACGCGAGGAAGAGTCGGATTTCTTTCGAACGTCGAAGGATACGGTTACAGCAAACTTAAAAAGCTTACAGACTTAGAGACTTACAGAATATTAACGAAATTCATAGTTACAATAAATCTGAAAAAAATCTAAAGTACACAATTTAGAAAAAAGTTTTTTGAACATAATATAACTTCGGTAAT
>SMSQ01019523.1:0-19593 GCA_019453375.1 Ctenoplectra terminalis | reverse complement strand
ATTTTATAAATATTTGCATAGTTTCTAAGCTGCAAAGATATTTTTAAGAAATGTGTGTTGATCCACGAAATTAAGGAAAATTAAGATTCTTAAATTAGAAATTTTCCATATGAAATTTTATAAATATTTGCATAGTTTCTAAGCTGCAAAGATATTTTTAAAAAATATGTATTGATCCTCGAAATTAAGGAAAATTAAGATTCTTCGATGCGCAATTTTCCACAAGAAATTTTATAAATATTTGCATTGTTTCTAAGCTGCAAAGATATTTTTAAAAAATCTGCGTTGACCCACGAAATTAAGGAAGATTAAAATTCTTCGATCCGGAATTTTGCATAAGAAACTTTACAGACATTTGCGTAGTTTGCAAGCATGTCTTGAGCGTAAAAGGGAAGATAAAGAACGACCACAATTGGTCATCGGATAAATTGTTATGGGTGTTTGGTGTTAGGTATGCAAATTGTTGGACGATTAGCGGGTTGACCTTTCGATGATTGCACAATCCTTGCACGAGAACGCTGTTCTTTAGTATCGTTTCGTGTTTCCTCGTTGTTTGAATTGACTATTTCAAAGTTTACACGAGTAAAAAAAATTACTATGATCTTCAATCTTCGAAATTCTTCAAAATTACACCAGCATAAAATTTTCATTCAAACGCATCTGAAACTTCGAGAAAAAAAAATATTCCCAACTCTTAAACCAAATATATCAATTTTATCTTACAATTTCCATTATTTCTTCGTCTTTCTTACAATCTTTCCTGCTTCCTAATCATCATTACTTTTTAATTAAAATTTTATTTCACCACTTATGCCTGATGTATCTTCCTTTTCAAAACATTTTTAAAAACAGATTGTAGTATTATTTTTTACGCTCTTCATAGAAATATTCCTGCTTTATAATTATTCAGTTTAAAATTAAAATTTTATTCCGCGATTAATTTCTGGCGTGTCTTCCCGTTCAGAAGAATTTCAGAAGTAGATTCTAAGACACGATACAATCCTGCGAACTGTCGAAATTTCTTCAATTCACTCGACGCGTCCAAACTCATCGCTGGAACCTTCTCTTGTCGTGATCATCAATCACTCGTTTGCATTCTCTCTCTCTCTTTCTCAACTGGCTTCGTACACTCGATACTCCTGTTCCTTTCACTTCCTTGTACTTTCCTTTTCACTTGCCTCCTTCGTATTGTGACTTCATTGTTCCAGCGCGCCAACTTCCTACTCGCCATGTTGCTCTTTATCTAATTTCTGGTCCCATTAAGTCGGTTCAATTCCTCGGCCGATTTTCAAGGATCATTAAGTCTCATCAGTTTTAAGTTAAATCACCTCGTTTTCTTAAACAGCCTGAGTTTAACGAATAGAAGTACAGTCTTCCCTACTCGACCCTTTGAACTGGTTCTAATTTCTTAATTAATTTCTGGGTTTATCTACATCGTTCTAAGTTTTAATATTGTCTTAATGTCGTTAAAATATAAAATGAGAACTTTAAAGTCTGAGTGATATCTTAATTATATAAATTGTATAAATTTTTATAGAGAAATTTCAGTGACTTTTTTTTTCAAGTTGTTCAATTCACAGGCAAATTTTTGTCATCTTAAATTGATTATAATCGCTGCTTGGTATCGATAGTGGTACGATTTGAAAAAATTGTAAATTTTAGAGAAGAGACTTTTTAAAAATACTTTCATTGTTAAACCACGAATTTTTATGCAAACTCATATTTCTGAGAAGAAAAGTAGAACTTGGATAGCTCTATAAATTTGAATATATTTTCTCGCGTTACGTGTCCATTCTGTGCAATTTTGCTTCTCTGAGTTATTAAGTAACAATTCTATGGAAATAGAAACACGAAATATAAATTTAGAATTTTTTAGTTACGACAGTATCGAAGCGATATACCGTCCGTAAGTATCGGACCACTTTCAATTTATCTACATAAAATATATTTGAAATAAGACATTTCAATATAATTTTTAGCACAGTGTTTCTCTCTTACATTCATATAAACATTATGTTTCCGCGTCAATCGTATAAATTTATATTCATCCTACTCAGGAGTATTTTCATTGTAACCTTAATATAAACTTTCCGACTCGATTCAGTTAAAATATTCGGTCAAATACTTATGAACGGTAGCGTATATTAGATTGTCCCAAAAGTTTCTTTCATATTACTAAATATAATATTTTATATAGAGACCCATTTTACCCTATTACTTTCCTCCATCTCTTCTTTAACAAATAAATCTGCACATTTATACCGAATTTATTCCACGAAGACAACGAAAGAAGCTATCATAATAACCAAATAAAAAACAAAAATAAATCCACCCGATCATCCCTAAATTCACCTCGCCACCACTCTTCCACCCTCTTCGCCAACATCAAATACACCCAACCAGACACGGAATGATCGATCCGTCTCTCGCAGTCTCTTTTTCAGAAATCTGCCAGACAACAACCAGATTGTTCTGAAACCGAGACACCTGGAAGGCTGGAGGACAAAACGTAGGAAGAAGGAAGGTCGAGATGCTTCGCGTATCCCGATAGAGGGCGACGAGACTCGCGAACGTCCATGGAAAAGGGCAAGGCGGACGGAGAGGTTGATTCTTAACAGGTACCAGGTCCCCGGTGGATTTAGATGTCTTCGCCGAGATACGTTTCCACGAAGCAGTTTCGGATGGTCCAGAGAACCCAGAGACCCACTGTGACGGACTGCGTTATGCGATCCTATCCCATTGGGAGATCTCTTCTTGGCTGGTACCGTTGCGGCTATGGTCTCTTTAGGGACGTGTTCGGCGAACAAATTACCTTTTGTTTTGAAAACTTAACGGTTCGTGTTTTCCTTTCGATCGTGGGAGGCTACCTGAGCAAGCTCGATCGACTCGGCGCCGAACGGTGGTGAGAATGATACCTTTGGTTCGATACTGTTGGGTGGAACTCGTGCTTCGAAATTAGTATCGTAATGTTGGACGGTTGGATTGAGTTGCTGCAATTTCTTTTTTTTTTTTTTTTTTGTTTTCTTATGGAGAGGGTTCTATGAGGAATTTATAAAATTTCTAGTCTCGGAGATAGGATGCTTTATTTTGAGATACTCTTCTTTGGTGTCTTTTTGGTAAAACATATGTTTACGTGGTGTACGTATTTTTTATGGAAAGGGTTGTACGATTAATTTATAAATTTCTAGTCTTGGAGATAGGATGCTTTATCTGGAAATATTCTGTTTTGGTGTCTTCTTAGTAAAACATATGTTTACGTGGTGTACGTATTTTTTATGGAAAAGGTTGTACGATTAATTTATAAATTTCTAGTCTTGGAGATAGGATGCTTTATCCTGAAATATTCTTCTTTGGTGTCTTTTTGATAAAACATATGTTTACGTGGCCTATATTTAATGTATAAATATAATTTATTATATTTACTTAATTCTATATCATCTAATTCTAATTCAGTTAATTAATATCTAGCGTTAATTTCTTCACATCATCGTAGTAACGATGATAATAATGAAAAATTTATTCACATCTGTTCAAATTATGCATTTCTAGAAATCTTGGCGCGCCGGTAGCACCCACAGCGCCAAAGCCACCTCGAGCACCGGTCACCGGCGACCTCCGCGGCATTTAATGCATCAAGAACTCGATATCGACATTTTCACAAGAAAATTAAGCCAAGAGAACCGACGATTCCCCTTTCCTCGGTGTCGTACCAACTAACAGGTGGATCAGTCCTTCGAAACGAATTCATCTTCCAAGACAACACTTTTCATCGTCGACAAAAAGTCACTCAGGCCACCGACTGCCCTCGCGGCCGATGTCCGGCTTATCAGATACCATTTGTTCCCGGCATTTTTCCGCGCGTCAGCCAGCGAAACGAGACTGTCGACGCAGGATGATCGCGCAGGTGATCCCTTCCATCCTGAGAGCCATCGAAGAGGCTCGCGGTCCGGTTGGCAGGCCTGGACGAACGAATCCGGCCAACAAATGGTCCCGCCGCCAGCAGATCGCTATCGTCCACCACAGCTGGATATATTTATACGAAGCTCCAGTTGGTAATGTCCCGGTGGAAGCGTATGGGACACGTTCTCAGCGCAGCACGGGACATCCAGACCCGTCTGATTACCCCCTGATCCTGATCCCAACGCTATGGATCGGGTTACGAGTGCTCGTTGCGCTTCTCGCGCGGCTCGATAGAGACGTCTAATTTGTGAATGCGATCCCACGGTGAGACCGACCGTCGATATCCGGGAAATTAAGCATCGTGGAACCGGATCGTCGAGCTCAGGCTCGAGCTAAGCTGGTGGACAATGTTGGAATAGGAGTTGCGTTATGGGACGGAGATGGTGATTGTCTAACTTCTTCGAGGTTTTCTACTTTTTTTCTTTTTCTTTTTTAATTTACCAATAGAGATAATATAAGGTAATTCTGGGATAGTTCGATCATTGTTTTTGGATAGAAGCCATTGGTGTTTTGGGACAATTAAAGCAACTAAGTAATTTAGAATATGGAACCGGATCGTCGAGTTCGGATTGGAGCTAAGCTGGTGCACAATGTTGGAATAGGAGTTGCGTTATGGGACGGAGATGGTGATTGTCTGAGATCTAACTTCTTCGAGGCTCTCTATTTCTTTTTCTTTTTTTTTTTAATTTACCAATAGACATAATATAAGGTAATTCTGGGATAGTTCGATCACTGTTTTTGGATAGAAGCCATTACTGTTTTGGGGAAAGCAAAGCAACGCGTAAGCTGATGGACAATGTTGGAATAAGAGTTGGGTTATGGGATGATTGTCTGAGATGCAACTTTTCCAAAGTTCTATACTTTTTTTTTCTTTTTTTTTAAATTTACCATCACAGCTAATAGAGGGTAATTCTGGAATAGTTCAATCACTGTTTTTGGATAGATGCCATTGCAATTTCGGGAAATTAAAGCAAGTAAGTAATTTAGAATATGGAACCGGATCGTCGAGTTCGGATTGGAGCTAAGCTGGTGGACAATGTTGGAATAAGAGTTGGGTTATAGGATGATTGTCTGAGATCTAACTTCTCCAAAGTTCTCTATTTTTTTTTCTTTTTTTTTAATTTTACCAATACAGATAATATAGGACAATTTTGGGATATTAGAATATAGATATAGAGTAATTTGGAAAATCTATAAACGGTACTTCGTGACTTATTAAATTATACTACACCCAGAAAAATAGATAGATAAAAAAAGCTTTATGCGAGTCCAGAGACGGTCTAAACTACACCTAACCCGAACTTACTCTACAAAATTCCACTCACTTATAAAAAAACATTTTACCCGATCACCAAGCTACAATAACTTTTCCTCCATCCTACCAGCTAACATAAAAAATTGCAACCCTTCAAATCCCAAATTCCGATTTACCCAAACACCTCCACACCCCCTAAAAGCAAAAAAAAAAAGAAACTCAACCCCCAATTAATCCTAATTCAAACAATCCCCAACCTCCCGCCCTCCCAGTAACCTACCCCAATTTAAAACTTCCCAGTCCATAAACAATCCCTAAAGATTCCTATAATCAATCTCTGCAACATCTTCCCGGTGATCTCTGCACCATCCCTCCAAATCATCCGAAGAACGCGTAACACCGCCTATCCTCAGGAATACCGATAAAACATGCCAACCGGTGTTCGCGGTCGCGTAGCTGACCCCCGCCAGATCCGCTAATTATTTATCCGCGTTCTCGCAGCGGAGTGTAAGGGTCATTGGATGGGTTCGAAATTGAGCAAAAAGGGCACACTGGAAACGTCTCACTTGCCACGGGCCCGGTGAGGAGAGACCAGCGTGCTCCAGCGACGAGGGAACAGAAGGTGGGGGAGCAAGGAGAATAACACGACAACGCTCGGCGACGACGACGAGGAAGAAGAAGAAGAAGAAGAAGAAGAAGAAAAAGAGGGAGAAGGCAAGCAGAGGCTGGAAGGGAAAGGCACAAGTGGTATAATCGTGATAAGCAGGTGATAGATGCTCCTCAGGCTCTCCACTGCCGTGGCTCCGCACAGACAATGGCTATTTGTTTCTGCCTCGACGAAGAAACACGTCCTTCCCTTTCTCGCTTCATCCACGATCTCGTGCTTCCTCCTTCTTCGAACGCTCCACTCTGCCTCCTCTCTGATCCTCCCTCTTCCTCGGTCTCTTCTTGCGATCTCGCGAGCAGCTCGTTCCCTTCGTCCGCGGCCCGTGGAACGATCCTTGGGACACCGCACACCGTCGGCTAAATCGCATCGACAGATAATCACAACTTAATTTGCCCCCCGCGGCCGCAGTGCTGGTAGCCACGAATCGGGCCGAGTCACCCGGTCCACGGGACTCTCTCTCTCTCTCTCTCTCTCTCTCTCGCGTTACCAACGCGATTCCGTTCTTGGAACTGTTGTACCTTGATTCTTCATTGTATGCAGATGATAGTATTAAAACGTCCGGGGATTGTGATAAGAGGGTTCGCCGGGGTGGAGTTTGTTTTTGGGGACCTATGGGGGGTCCTTGGGTTTTTCTGGGTTGATCCGGTGATGGAATTGAGAGTTGCCGGATGCACGGCTGATTGTTGGAGGATGTTTCTAATTTCGAGGTTAACACTTTATCAATAGGGAACCTATTGATCGGCTTTTTGCAACCAACGCTCAGCGACCGGGAGCCTATTAACACTAGATTTACGGAACCCGTCGATTTGACGGATTTCAAATTTCGCGCTTAAGATTAACAAGTACACGCGGGGAAAATGTACATTCAAAATGAAATTTATATACAAAAATGTGCTAAATATTCCTCCAGTGACAACAATTTGTTAATTTAAAATAAAATTAACTAATATTGTTAAAACAAAACTGTGTTTTAACGTACCCATCGAAGCGATCCAGCTATGGTCCGTAAATCTAGTGTTAATCGGCTTTTTACAGCCAACGTTTATCTACCGCTTGCTGCTTAATACTAACATTGTGAAGATTAAAAAGTTTATTCAATTTAATTAGCCTACAATAACAGAAACGATATACCAAGCACTCTCACGAATTCCGATTTAAAAACAGAGTTGCAAGAATCAGAGCTTATATTTGCGCAGGATAGCCAAAACCGAGCCGGTGTTAGCGATGTATCGAATGAATCGGTCGGTAAAGTGTTAAGATACGTAGCGGAGAATTAAATTGTGACGCTTCTGGAGAACGCTGTTTGTCGAATGTTTAGATGCATTGCAAAGTTATATTAAATTGCGTTAGCATGGTCTTTTTAAACGGCTGAATTATATTTCTTCCTCTACTCTTCTGGACTCCCCTATTAAGTTGGTCAGAATATGTTTATATATGATTATTGTAGATTATTGTATTGTAGATTATTGACTACGGTCCTCAAAATATTTTCTTCTTTGAAACGCTTTCATCTCGATAAAAAAAATTCCTGGTTCTAATAAAAATGTGTTCTTAACACACAATTGAAATTCGAAGAGAAACTCGCATATCGACGATGTACTTTTCATATGTTTCTGAAAATTAAGAAATTTGTTCGAAAGGATAACTCGATTGGGTTGAAAATGTCGCAAAGGCCGTAGCAGAATTAATAAATATATGTATGTGAGTTCCGAATGTATAGTCGATGATTTGAAAGTGTTCAGAAGCAGCGTATCATAAGCTATCGATCATATCATAAATTTATAATTAATTAATTAAAAGAATCAATCTTCCGATTAAAATTTGTGAAATAACATAAATTTCACATCGCATAAACTTTCCTACCTAAAGAATTACGAACTGAAGACATTATTGCTTTAATTGAAGCCTCCGAGTCTCTCTTCGAATCTTAATTTTAATCTCACTTAATTAACTTCCAACCCCTAATGTCGAACGTTTAACATAAAGACGATAAAAAATAAAAAATAATACAACTGAGACCGAACAAAAACTTCGTCATGAAAATACCAAATATTACATTATCCAGTAGCTTGTTAACAATTTTACATGAAAACTCAGCCATTTCGACGCTGTTATTAACCCATTCCCTGCCAAGCCTAAATTATACGAAGTCATTCCCATTGCCATTTATATTTTTATTGTTATTGTTTACCAAAGCTCTGTTATTTCTTGGTAAGAGCACGTATATTATCATACACAATCATTTGCAAGCATAAAACCAAAGACGAGTATACTCGTCTTGGCAATGCATGACACCCTGCCAAAGACGAGTATACTGAATTGAAGAGGTTAAATTGAAGAGGTGTAAAATTGCGTCACAGAGCCGTGCGTCGCGAAGAACACGAAAATCGTGGCTTCTTAGGGAACAGTTAGCGAAGTCGGTCGAGTCATCGCCTCATTAACGTTCCAAGATCGTCATTAATCATCCATAAGACCCATTGTGCCTTGAGAAGAGGCGCGAGCTCTGCCACCTTACAAGCGAGTGGTCCACGCACGCTCGACGATTAGCGGTCGGGGAAAAATCACGGCCAACTGAGAGAGAAGCAGCCGTGAATCGTCGGCAAATGAATTTTAATGACGACCGGCCTCGATCGACTCATTCGAATCCATCGCGATGATTGATATATTAAGTATGAGTGGCGCGCGAGAATCGGCCGGTGCATTCCATCGGTTGAACAGGTTCGCGGCATTGAGCGCCGCGATCTGTTTGTTTTCGCGATTCCAGGCGGAAAGAGAGAAATTTGATTCGGTCTCAATACCTGGAATTATTGGAAGGATATGATCGTGGATCGATTTTAGAAACAGTTTTAGGAAAAGAAGATTGGAGAATAAAAATTGGAAATTGAATTCGAATTGGAAAATGAAAATGTGGTTTTAAGTTTAATTAATTCGTTAATTTCTAAGACGCTGTATTTAACACTAGAATTATCTAGGATTGAAATATATTTATTTGTTCGAAACGGATGAGAAAATAAAATATGTATACATCTTTAATATAAAATTAGGAAAAATTCTTTAAAATGCATCGCGGCAAATTTAGCAAATTTCAATAATAAATTATCAATCTATTTTAATCACTTAGTTCCATTGTTAATTAACACGAATATATCCCAGATAAAATAATCGTAATTTTCCAAAACATACAAAAACTGAGTTCCTAATAAATAATAAAATAAACACAATTTCCGATACAGTTGCGACAGCTCCATTCCACTATCCAATAAATTTTCCAAACGATTACAATTATTTATTTATTACTAGAAATTTTATTTCTATTAATTATTTACTTATTACTATAAATTTTATTTCTATTAATTATTTATTTATTAATATAAATTTTAATTACTATATCATATTATATTATTTAGTTATTAATATAAATGTTATTTATATCAACTTATTAATTTAAAGAAAGAACATTAATAAGAATTATTAATATTAAATTACCAAAAATTTCTTAAAAATGCATCGCAGAAAATTTAGCAAATTTCAATAATAAATTCTATTTTAACCACTCAGTTCCACTATTAATGAACACGAATCTATCCCACATAAAATAATCCTAATTTTCCAAAGCATACAAAAATTCATGCCCTAATAAATAACGAAGCAAACACAACGACCGACACAGTTCCAACAATTCCACTCGAGTACCCAATAAATTTTCCAAACGATTACAATTTGTTCCAACGATTCGAACAGCTTGATCGTCGATTTAAAAAGAAGGATAAAAAAAAAAGAAACCTGGATTTCTAATACGACTGCTTCGTACCAAAATGGTCGCCCAATTATCGAAGCCCGTGATCAAGGAGATCGGAATCGGCCGGTTCGACAGAACCAGTTCCCGTGTTTTCTCATATTAAGCAACTTCGAAAACAAACCCCGATTATACGATCGACAGATTTCTTCCACCCAAATTATCCGCACGAGAAATCAATTTTTCCGCGAACTCTTATCTCGAGATTCAATTAAAAGAAACGCGATCAGACCGCTCCGAAACAACCCCCTGGAGCGGCCTCAGGTGTCTCATTAATTTTAATCATTTTAATGGAGTTTACTCTACAAGGGAAAACACACGAGTTTCGCCGATCGACGCGAGGGGATGCTTTAAATTACACGCGTTAAGCATTTAAATTACAAAATGTCGAATAAATTACAGCCGATCGAGCGGCTTGTTCCTTTTCTTTTTCTTTTTTTCTCTCGCTCCCTTTCCTCTCTCTCTGTCCCTCTTTCTTTCTTTCTCAAGCGAAGAACTTTCGAACAGGCACGATGGACGAACGGTGATTTTCTCGAATAGACGGCACGACGCTGCCCTCGAGATCGAGATCGATGGACGTGACGAGCTAAAGTCGAGCAAGAATATATCCACGGGTGTCTCGTATGAATAATTAAAATGTATCCCCGAGTAGGCTATCTTTTAAGCTTATCTACAGATACCGTGGTAAAGACGTTTCGCTTACAAGATGAATCGTGGATAAAGATACCAGTTTGAGGAGAAACCGTATCTGTTATATAATCTTGATATCTTTGTAATAATTTCTCTATAACTGTATCTGCGATCTACCTGCGGTAGAGAAAAAAAAAAAGGAAAAAAAAAGGAAAGAAAAGAAAGAAATTAAGCTCCTTTAAAATTGAGTTCTTAACCCGTTAATTGGGTACGACGGGTAAACTCGTTGCGATTAAGAATATTCTGGACGTAATAATTTATTTTCCTAAGGATCTTTTTGCTTTTGGGTGCGTGGTTATATTTTTATTACAGATAGGTTACGTTGTACTTAAAATTGAGGGGATTAAAATCGATCAAGGTGAAATTAATCCTTTTTTTTTTGTATCTTGAGCACCAAGAAGTTTCCGATTGATTAATGAGTCGGTTAACGGGTTAAATAACTTGTTTTCTGCCTTTTTAGGTTTTTTGGTAACTATCAAATGGTTGTAATTAATTTCAGATAAATTGTGTTAATTTTGGTTGAAAAACAGTAGGACTACTAGTAGGACTACCAAAGAAATAAAAATGATTGGTATTTGTAAAAATACTTATAATAAGGTTAAAAATTCCTTGTGTATATTTCTTATAAAAAATCACGGAAAATCTCTCAAAAATGCATCATTGTAAATTTATAAAATTTATAAAATCTCTATCAGTTCTATTAGTATTCTAGCATCAAAACAAGTTATTTCAACGATAAAAGAACTCGACAAGTGTTCCTCAATTCAATAACATCAATTTTAATAAAATCTGTTTCCTATAAAATAATTGTAATACTCAATGAAGTGTATAAAAATTACTCTAACTAGTTTGTAACTAAATAATTTACACCTTACGCGAACCTAATTTCTGCAATAAAAAACGTATCTAAAAAAGAAAACAAAAAATCATAAAAAAAATGATACAAAGATTAATAAATTTATCTATTACTTATTTATAGATCTAATTCAAACTATATATATATATATATATATATATAAACAAAATAAATACAATTATTTATATTATTTAAGCGATAAAACGCCATCTTATGAAACGCCATAAGTTTAATCCGAAACCGACAATTCTTCACACGGTTCCACAAACCTAACCTCAATTTCCCCAGCAATTGCTCCCTTTCGAAATTCTCTGGGGGAAAAAGAAATCGTTTATCACGCAGCGCAAGCAAGCATCGAATCATGACAAGCCTGTTCCAGCGTTTCTCCCGTAGCCGTTTCCCGTGGGTCACGTTCTACCAACGAAATTCCAACATCCTTCTGCCTCTTTCCTTTTCCCGCTCTTTCTCTCCACGCGTTCAACGTGGAGAACTTTATTAAAGCTCGATCGGTCCCCGAGATATCGGATTCCATGAAGCGGCCATTCGGCCGGCTAATACCGTGAAGATGTAACGCGGATAACCCCGCTTTATTAATTAGCTGCTCTAATCTTCCTGGAACTCGTGTCGCGATAGCGGCACCGCGATGCATCATGCGGCCGCGGCGTATCGCCGCGATTATCGCGGCTATGCTTGGTGGAAGCTTCGTCGATACTCGAGTTAACAAAACGCTAAAAAATGTTACGTGTTTTTGTAAAATAGATTCTTAAATGTTTCGCGAGCACGGATGTTTTATTTAGCTTTTTTAGCGGGAGTTTTATAGCTGTACGCGATGTTCATGCGTGATGCATAAGATGGCGGAATAATTCGGTGATAAAGTGTAGAAGGTACCAGAGGTGTTCGAGGAAATGAAAATGTTGGGAATATTTTGGTCGGTATGGGTTCAGTTCGGTTGAAGAAAATTTTTTGATTCTACAAGGAATAGGTATTCTCGAACGCAGGGGAGTTGTTGAGAGTGTTGGGATTCTGAAAATTATACGGATTCACGATATTGTTGGGATTCTCGGAATTATTGGGATTTTTGAAAGTATCGGGATTCGCGGAAGTATTGGGATTCTTGAAAGTATTGGAATTCTTGAAATTATAGGAATTCTCCAAAGTATCGGAATTCTAGAAATTATAGGAATTCTCCAAAGTATCGGGATTCTCGAAATTATTGGGATTCTCCAAAGTATAGAGATTCTCAAAGGCATCGGAATTCTCGAAAGTATTGATATTCTCCAAAGTATCGGAATTCTCGAAATTATTGGAATTCTTGAAATTATAGGAATTCTCGAAATTATTGAGATTCTCCAAAGTATCGGGATACTAGAAATTATTGGAATTCTTGAAATTATAGGAATTCTCCAAAGTATCGGGATTCCCGAAATTATTGGGATTCTCCAAAGTATAGAGATTCTCAAAAACATCGGAATTCTCCAAAGTATTGATATTCTCCAAAGTATCGGAATTCTCGAAATTATTGGAATTCTTGAAATTATAGGAATTCTCGAAATTATTGGAATTCTCGAAATTATAGGAATTCTGCTAAGTATCGTGATTCTCGAAATTATCGAGATTCTCCAAAATATAGAGATTCTTAAAAGCATCGGAATTCTCGAAATTATTGGAATTCTTGAAATTATAGGAATTCTCCAAAGTATCGGGATTCTCGAAATTATTGGGATTCTCCAAAGTATAGAGATTCTCAAAAACATCGGAATTCTCCAAAGTATTGAAATTCTCCAAAGTATTGGGATTCTTGAAATTATTGGGATTTTCGAAAGTACCGAGATTCTCGAAAGTATCGGGATTCTCGAAATTATCGGAGTTCTTGAAATTATAGGAATTCTCGAAAGTATCGGGATTCTTGAAATTATTAGAATTCTCGAAATTATTGGGATTCTCGAAAGTATTGAAATTCTCCAAAGTATCAGGATCCTCGAAAGTATCGTGTTTCTCGAAATTATTGAAATTCTCAAAAGTATTGGGATTCTGGAAAGTACAAGAATTCTCAAATTCATCACAATTCTCCAAAATATTGAAATTCTCGAAAGTATCAAGAATCCCGAACATGTCCGCACCAGCACCACATAGTTCCAACCTTTATACCTCTACAGCAATGAAATAAATAAATAAAAAAAAACCATCAACGAATAAATTTTACAACACACTTCTTAAAACCGCTTAAAATACCAAAAATCTCGCACCGAAATTTTCTAGAATCCCCAACATTCCCGATATTTCTGACACAATCGAAAATCCTAAAATTTCAAAGAAACCTGTACCAATCCCAAAAAAAAAGTTCCTACTTCTCGCACGATTCTCGCACATCTCTACAACTTTTATCTTACACCGTATCGTTAAGTTCGGGTTAGGTTTACACTGTTATACCGACACCAGCCCAACTATTTACGATTATTCATTTCTGGGCCCAAGTTCCAGGTGAGAGTTTATAAATGGGCTCCAGAAATGCAACCAGACGCAGCTGAGAGCCCCTGATTACACAGAGGCACATGACGACTCTATCAGGCCTCCGGCATCGTATGGAATATCCGTATAACTCGCACACAGATGCTCGCTGCATGAGCGTCTCGGATGTTCTACGCGTGCACAAGCGAGCAACAAGCCTCGACTGAAAAATATGCTCGCAGATACCAGGATGGCGAGTATCACTCTCCCTCTCTCTCTCCTCTCGCATTAGAGAACCAAGAACCCGTTTCATTAAACAATACGGCAAACAACGATCCGGTGCGAACTAGAGATTCTATCTTGATTCAATGCCTCTGCCAAGTTGTCCGCTCGTCTATGTACGATTTTTAAGTTGTACGAGTGATCAACACCAGAACCGGTAAAAGTCAAAACGATCGTGAATATAAAAAATCTTATAAATTTCCAACAAAACTCGAATCAATCAAGATTTATTTTCCTTGCGTCGCGTATTATTTTAAAACGGTCAACGATGTTCATTTTCTTTGATACGAATTAAAAATTGGTTTTAATACAGATAAAAGAAAAATGATCGGTAGGTGCAGTGTTAAGTGGAGTTTAAACCTTTGCTTTGTGAGTTTAAGCCTCTGCGGCGACATTATAATTTGGTTCCTAAGTCGAATGTCGGCTCTACAGCGACAAACGAATAGGAGACTCCGATGCGAAGTTTCATCGACTATATCTTTGTTTTCTATTTTATTTTTCGCATGATTATTTATAGGTTTAATTTATAATCTCGTTCCATATAGAAATTATCCTCTATCTGTCACGAATTAGATTCGAAAGAGTGCTCGTCCGCAAAGGGTTAAAGGACAACCAAAATGGCGGACGAAGAAGATGGCGGGTTGCGTGTTTGAGGTTAGTTCAAGTGTGAGAAAAATGTCGAAATTGTTCTCTGTCGGATATTTTTCGTTACAATTTTTGTCTATGATTTTGTCTACGATTTTTTCTACGATTTTGTCCACGATTTTGTCTACTTTTTAAAACCTCGAATACCTCGATGATAGCACGGAGTTTGAGAGTATCGTCGATGCAGCAACTTGGGCCAACGCGAATGTATTATTTATGAGGTGGAATGGCGTTCCACGCGTGCATGCTCGTCGGTTGTAAGCAGTTTGATTAATCTAATCGGCCCATTGATATTAAACAGTTGATTTTTGGCACCGGGTGTGATTATCGGCCGTGTAAAGAGCACGTCCGGTGACCGTCGAAAATTGACGCGGCGACCACGCGGTCTGAAACCTAATCGAACGATGCCCGTCGATTGGCCGGCCAGCAAATTGGTTCTTTGGCTACCGACCGGCCAACCATAAATAGACTATCAATTTCCTCGTAACGTCGTGCAATTTAGAGAGGTCCTTTCGTTTCAGAACCCCTTCCAGTAGTTCCCGAAGATCAACGAATCATTCAAACATGACTAGCCATTTGCGAAGGATCAAACTTTCTTTAAATACTTTCTGAATCGCTGTCAACTCTTAACGTTTCCTGAAAATTAAGAAATCGTGCAAGCATGACTACCGATTTACAGTAAATCGCAGATTTTTCCCTAGAGAGTATTTAAACCTTCATGAACTCCTGATAATTACAAAAATTTAACTATTTGTGTAAACACGAAATTCCCTTAAACATTTTACAGACCTCCAACAACTTTTATTAATTACCAAAAACTAACGAGTCGTGTAAATATTAATAGAAAAATCAACTAAATCGAACCAATCTCTATTAAAACCACGAAATTTCCCCAGACTTAACCCCAAACACTCTAGAAACCTCCAATAACTCCAATTAAATCCTAAAAACTAACGAATCATGGAAATACCAATACAAAAACCAATTAAATTCCCCCAAACACTCTACAAACCTCCAATAACTCCCATTAATCCCCCAAAATAAACAAGTCATATAAATACCAGTACAAAAATCAACCAAACCGAAGCAATCCCCACCAAAACCACGAAATTCCTCCAAATCTAACCCAAACTCTCTACAAACCTCCAACAACTCCCATTAATCCCCAAAAACAAACGAATCACGAAAATACTAAAAGAAAAAGTCAACTAAATTCCCCCAAACTCTCTACGAACCTCCAACAACTCCCATTAATCCCCCAAAACAAACGAACCACGTAAACACCAATGCAAAAATCAACCAATCCAAACCAATGCCCACGAAAAACCCCGAAATTCCCGTAAACTTAACTCGAGACACTCTTAAAATCACCGGCAACCCCCAGTAGTTGCCAAAAACCAACGAACCGATCACCAATCCCACGATGGCGGCCCATTTCTGCCGACATTTTTGCCGCAACAACGATACCCGATATCCTATCATTAATCTAATAATGATAATGACGGTGTAACTCGAGCAAGCCGTACGTAAAGGATTCTAAAAACGGGACAGCCTGTTAAACACACATTTTAGGCGCGCCACTCCGGCTGCCCGCTTAACTATGCTTTAGCGCAAGTTAAACCCGATGATTATGTTGTCAGGTACGGTGGGTGGAGAGGGTGAAAGGGGTGATCGCTCAGCCGGGCGCACGCACACAGCTCTCGACCTGCTTCCTTCTCCTCGGGGATCGCGTTTTTGCACCTCGCGAGGCCCACGCTTCTCGCGGAGAGGAAATTACCGGACGCCTCGGTGTACCTTGTGCGCGACAGGGAATTTCCATGGTCGTAATCATCCAGCGACGATCAACGCGTGATGGATAGCGTCGATGGACTCGATAGTGGGAGAAAATTGACGAATAATCGTCGATGGAGAGAAAGTCTGGCGAATTTGTTGAATGAATTTTTTTCTCCTTTTTTTCCTTTCGCGACGACGAGGTGGTTTAATGATGGTGCGCAGCGATTCGAATCACCCGCGCTTGTTCTGTGTTCGATGTGACTCGTCATCGAGACGGTGTTATTTTTTTGTTGGCTGTTTCGTAGGATTTAAACAGTGAGAGCAAGTGTGTTGAGATTTTTTTTTAGTCATTTTTTGAGAGTTGATTTTGGAATGTAATTGTGAGTTGTAAGATTTAGTAATGGTTGCTTGGAAAAGTGTACGTAAAAAGTATAGATGCTATGGTGGTTTGTAGCGTGTCCGTTTTTTGCTCGGTTTATTTATTTAGTTTTTTTTTTTAATGTTTTATTTAGCATTAAAAGAACCGAGAAGAAGGATGGACGGAGAGGCAATTACGACTAATAATTTATGTCACGTTTCTGCAAACTTCCCATAGTCGTTTCGATCAGGTTTCCTTAATGAAATAACTACTCGCGGCCAATTACTCGCCGATGACGAGAGAACGACAGTTGAGTAACTGGAAAATGATCGGAAATGATAAGCTGGACGATTTCTCGTCGTCGATGGTCGATGGACGTGGCTCTGATTGATAGGCTTCTGTTAGCTACGCGGTGCTTCGGTTCCTGGACTTTGGTTTTATTCCTCTTTTTTCTCGCGATATTTTTATGAAAGCAAGGAATTCTTTGAGACAAAGAATAAATTTCTGGAGTCTTCGATTCCTTTAGTTCTTGTATTTTATAAATCGATGATTTAGATAATTAAATATTGCTGTCATCTAAAATAAAAAATTCTCAAGCTCTCACAGTCTCCGAATAATTAAATAAAATCCGCATAAAAAACACTAAATTAATTTTTCTCGCTTTCCCTATCTTTCAATATTCCTCAATTTCATAAATCGATGATTTAGATAATTAAATATTGCTGTCATCTAAAATAAAAAATTCTCAAGCTCTCACAGTCTCCGTAAAATTAAATAAAATCCTTATAAAAAGTAATAAACGAAGCCAAGATAATTAAAAAAAAAAATAAAACACTAAATTCATTTTTCTCATTTTCCCTATCTTTCAATATTCCTCAATTTCATAAATCGATGATTCAGATAATTAAATATTGCTGTCATCTAAAATAAAAAATTCTCAAGCTCTCACAGTCTCCGTAAAATTAAATAAAATGCTTATAAAAAGTAATAAACGAAGCCAAGATAATTAAAAAAAAAAATAAAACACTAAATTAATTTTCCTCGTTTTCCCTATCTTTCAATATTCCTCAATTTCATAAATCGATGATTTAGATAATCAAATATTGCCGTTATCTAAAATAAAAAATTCTCAAGCTATCATAGTCTCCGTAAAATTAAATAAAATCCTTATAAAAAGTACTAAACGAAGCCAAGATAATAAAAAAAAAAGCAGAATTAATTTTCCTCTTTTTCTCTATCGTCCTCTATCATGGAAAAAAAGAAAAAGATTAAAATGAGCACGATGAAAGCTATTCATGCATCGACTCGCGTGGAAACCGGTGTCTCGCGTGCGGATGTTCCCGCGCGTGACACCGCCCCATTATTTTCACTCGATGAAACAATTAGTCAGCTGATAATTAGACAAAGGACAATTACCACGATTCGCCTCGTTATCTTGCCGGACACGTGTAAGACAAACTGTTATGAACGATCGCCTCACCCTGGCAACGTATCGAACGATAATTTTAATTGGCCGCATCTCGTTGCAAGTAGATCGTTTCCTTCCCCAAACAAATGAATTCCGTGCAAAATTTGCTTCTATCGTCCGTTCACCATTTGTCAACTATTAGGTTGTCTCAAAAGTTTCTTCCGTTTTATTCATAAGTAACGGATGCATAATATTTTACGTTTCGCAATATATTATTATTTTATATTAGATTTGTTCTCTATTGCTTTCTTTCATTTCTCGTTTAACGCGTCGACTGCCACGCGCGTTTACAGTAAAATCTCCTTCAGGTCACGCGTACCGCTGTACGAAGCGTATTCTTCGTTATATTAATTAATTTAGTTTACTTATTCTATAATTAACTTATTTTAATTATATAATTAACTTAGTTTAATTATATAATTAACTTAGTTTAATTATATAATTAACTTAGTTTAATTATATAATTAACTTAGTTTATGTTAATTAATATTCCATAGTTTTGTTACTTCCTCTGCAAAATATCTTTTTAACACGTTGACTGCCGCGCGCATTTTACTTGGTTTGCCCGTGGCGCCAAGACGAATTTCTTTTTATGCGATGTGTATTATGATAAAAACAAATATGTATATTTTCCTTGTACGAATAAAATTATTTTTGCATGTCCTTTATGGTATTAATTTCTTCAAACCATTATAGTAACAGTGGTGTTATTTTAAAATTTATCAGTATCGATATTTATTATAATTATGTATTTTACTATTAGTCGCGTCGCCGGTCACCGGTGGCCCCCATGGCGCTGTAGCCAAGTCGAGTGCCGGTCACCGATGACCCCCACGGCAGTCAACGTGTTAAACACATACGAGTATCCTTCGCAAGTAGTCAAATAAGTGACAGTCAACGCGTTAACACTTTGACCGCCACGCCGAAGTCACATGTTTTGCTCAAGGCACCACAATTCAGGACGCTACACAGGTAGATAGAAGATTTGATGAAAATTAGACTTTCATTTTTTATCTTCTTTTTTTTTTTAATTTATTGTTTATCGTCGCATCAACCACTTATGGGTTATTAGCGACTCTTTTATCTTCTATTAAAAATTTTTCATTATCGAATAGTGCACATTTTATAATCTAATATAATCAGCGACGATGTTCAAAATTTATGAACTATCAATGTTCATTCAACTTTTACAATTATAAACATATGAAACAGTCCGGTCACCGATGACCACCGTAACGTTACAGGAGAAACAATCTGCGGTCACATATGACCACCGTGGCGGTCAATGTGTTAACAAATGAGGCCAGATGTTTACATTAACCGTTTGAGTGCCACGCGTCTTTCCTAATTTCCCGTCCAAAAGTGCCAAGGAGTGCTTTTTCGCTTGTCTTATTC
>SMSQ01019522.1:98490-128480 GCA_019453375.1 Ctenoplectra terminalis | reverse complement strand
TACTTCATGTTTACCAATGTCAGGGAGAGGTAAAACCGTGAAACTCAATGTTGTGTTAAACTTCGGTATGATCAGTGTACGTGCATCGAATATTATATTCGATATTAATGGTATCACGTACTTTCAACTCTCGCCACGTTTAGAATTTAATTTGCAGTGGCTAAACCAAGCCGATAAACAGGATATATCCTTGTGCCTCGTAACATTTCGATGAAGCTGTTGCTTTCAGTGAAATATTTTTCTTTCTTCAAAAAAATCATGAAAAAACTATTTTGATATTTCAATTAACCCTCCGTCGATCGTGCCTGGATCCTTTCTGATCAGCGTTCTCAACAGTCTCGTCGAACTCTTCGTCTCGAAATAATTGACCCGAGCTAACGGAGAACTAACTTAGAACTGATAAGGCGTTCACGAAATAATGCTTCGAAATACACTTTTGGATCAGTTCCCAGTGTTGTATCACCGAAGATGCGATGAATAAAAGCATATTGCAACGTACAGTTTATATCTCAAAGTACAATAGTTCGTTATATCATTATATTATTCTTTTATATTTCACTTATTATTTATTCGCACTGTGTTTATATTTTATTGATACTTTATTCACATTTTCTTGTATTTCATTATCTATTTACATTATTAAAAAAATAATATAAATTCCATCTTCCGATTTCAAAATACCATTGCCAAAACAAGAGTCACGAAAATAAGCGATAAAAATAAAAATAAAAAACAGAAATACGGATCCATACCGTTCCAGGCACGTTCGCCAGCGTTTGCCAGAACCGTAGGGTAACGGAGGGTTAAAAAATATTCCAGACCTAAAAAAATTGCTAATTAATCAAACGTAAGTTAATTAAGTCAATTCTTGAAGCTGCGTTACAAGTAACAAAAATTAAATTTTTCTGTTATCAAAGTTCGAATCGATTCGATGTTTCTTAACATTCCTCGCTATAGACGCGATAACCCGCCACAAATTGCTAATCGACACTCGAGAGAGGGAAGATTATCGATGGTAGTTGCCGATATTAGAGTCACGGAACAACGGTGCTGGTCGACGATGCGGAGGACGATACAAATATCGGACACGTCGCCGGCCATTAATCTAATGTCCCGTAGCTTTATCGTGCTGTCTAATGGCGGCCATCGACGCCACGTTCGGCCGCCGTCGTCTTCCTTTCTCCGTCGATCAACGCAGCTTCTTCGCCACCTGCCGCTGCACCTAAGTGCCTCGAAACGATAGATTCTGATGTGGATTTTTCTACCGGCCTATCGTTGAACGTTAGGCGCATTTATCGCGTAGGCTAGGACAGTTTGTTAAACGTCGAACATCGAAATCGAATGTTCCTTTCACCGTTAGTGAATCTTCGATTGGCATGAGAATTCGTATACTTTCGCTCGTTTATTTTAAATTCCAGTTTGAATTTAGATTTCAATTTATGTATGAATTTTAATTCTCTGAAAAATTCAGAACTTTCAAGAATTTTATTGTAAATGGAATTGTATTTACATTTCTACGTGTAAGTAATATTCGTTTGAAATTATTTCGTTTTTTATATAGCACTGCAGCTCTCCGTATCGACGTCCGATCTTGTTATCGGCTTAAGCTTTGCATTATTTAAAGCGCATAACTGTTATTCATGTTACGCGTCATTAGCTATCTACTCGATCAAAAAATGAAATATCCAGATCAAGTTCGTGATAACTTTAGATTTTCTGGATTCTTTGGAAGAGTATTCCTCTACCTTGCTTATTATCTACTTTTTTTTTTTTTTAAGGAGCTGCTGATCGTAATTATATCTCTGAATTGTATCCTCGTATGCCTCTTAATATTTATGTTTCTCTCTGTGACAGCAGAATATATTGAAAAATACTAATAAACGGTTTTCCTATTTTGATACAACAGATAAAAACTATTTTAATATCTCCCTTTTGTTATATTTTTGCGTCCCCATTTCCAGCTACATTGCCTCGTATATTAAATTTCATCTTTCTTTTATTCGAGGTCGATTAATCGTTCCCAAAAACTTATTTCCATCGCTAAAAAACCATATTCACGAATGCACCTAACTGTTGATACGCAAAACCGCGAAACGATAAATGGTAGGCAATTATTTCAAAAAAATGATTGTGCATTGTATAAAAATTGTCTTTTATGAGACAATTTTTCGAAACAAAATGTTAAACTCGCAATATTGATAACGCAGCAATTCAAAAATTTATAGGTCGAACCAAACCGAAGCGTAACTTGATTCGGACGGTAGCAAAAAGTAGCCGATGGTCGGGCTTGGAAATAGCAACGGTAATAGTTAATAATGGTTCGTAATATCGAAGCAACGAATACGTATTGCGCGTGGAAATGGCGAACCAGAAAGTATTACATAATACCGTCGAATACTCAGTCCGGAGCGTCCAATAATCCAGTTACGGTTTAGTCCGAATAGTAGCGGACCATTGAAATTTTATTATCGTATCCACTTCATATAGGATTGCTTTTCCTGTTGTATATTATTATTTCACTTCTGCGCGACCTAACGCTTTCGATTCGCTACAAGGAATCTTCAAAGTGGAATACAGTACAGGATGTTTTAGAAATAGGTAGCCATACTTAATGAATGTATTAGGTTATCCCATAAGTAATATTATTCCCCGACAGTAATTTTTAATACGAAATATTAAACAGACATTTTTTTTTTTAATCATCGATATATCGACTATTACTTTTCACGATCTTTTCCCATCAGTTAAATAATTTGATGGTTTATTTTTTTTATAAATGGTGGCTGTTTTTAATTTTCTTTAAAGTCGTCTTCGCTGTGTGTGATACAGCGTTTAAAAAACTAAAAGTTACATTTGGAAATTGATACCACGTTCGCCACAACCAATTACTACTTATTCCAATTATATGTACAATCACTCTGTNAAATAATTTGATGGTTTATTTTTTTTTCAAATGGTGGCTGTTTTTAATTTTCTTTAAAGTCGTCTTCGCTGTGTGTGATACAGCGTTTAAAAAACTAAAAGTTACATTTGGAAATTGATACCACGTTCGCCACAACCAATTACTACTTATTCCAATTATGATAACATTTTTTAATCGACAACAAAAATTCTACGATAATAGCCTTAATGGCCTTATACTTAAAATAAGCATGGAAGAAGATTTTTAGGTAAAAGCATCCCAAATTTTTTGAAGAAGGAATCCAGAAACTATTTTAGAGATAAGAAAAAATCACAGAAAACAATGGCCAATACAGTCGTGAATAAAAATGAATACAAATATTAATATCTTTCAATAAAAATTAGCGTTAAGAAACGACATTATCCATGGGACGACCTAATATTTTGGACGTCTTAGCATCTCAGACGAATCTTTTAGCTTCTATTTTATTCAACATCGAATATCAACAACGAAGTATAAAATAATTAAAATTAATTTTTTTTAAATTTATTTAATCCTAATTACGTCTATCTAAATACGTATATAATTAATAGTAAATACGTCTATCTTTGAATCACTCTGTACAGATCTCGCGACAGTGAAGAGGACAGATTCGAGAAAGGTTCATCGATAGTCGCCTCGATAGGTTACTCAACGAAAGTGTTACGAGAGACGAGCGCGCATCGTTTTGTTCGGATCGAACTCGTAGTTCCGTAGGCACGCACGACGGTCGGCTGCATGAACGCTCTAAGATTTATGATATTCTTCCCGCACCGAGCCATGACGGGAGGGCTCGCAATAAATAACATTTCACCTCGAGGACACGCGTACGAGCCGCGGCGTTATCGATGCAAATGCACCTTGCCGCACCTACTCACGACGAAAATAAACAGGGCCGATCGTTTTTCGGAGTTGTTCGTCGACACACGCGATATTTTACCCGGGAAAAACTCTCAAGATCGAGCTTCCGTTTCGCAACGGTGTGTACACAGCTTTCCAATAGTACGGTACTGTTATTAACAGCGTATATGATTTAAAATGACAGCGTTTGCTCAAAGCGTGCACTCGACTCGATGAATTTTCATGAATTCGTTTTTTCCATTCTTTTTTTTTCTGTTTTTTTTTTGTTTTTTTTTTTTTCTCCCTTTTGACGCTGGAATATATTGGAACGAATGGGAAGTTCTGTTGTTCTCTACATGAAGCTTTTTGTTGTTGAAGATGAAATTAATTACTTTACAGGCAAAGCGATGATATTGGATTTTTTTTTTATTTCGTGAGCGAGAAAATGATTTATTTCAAGTTATTTCAAGAAATTATGAAACATATAAAGTATGGTTTATTATCTGTAGAAGAATCTGAAAACTCATAGAATCTTGAAAAATATAATGACATAAAAATAATATATAAAGAGGAGCGTCTAATTTTTGTTAAAATTTCTCTATACAATAATTATTACCCACAACAATTCTTCTCGCAAATTTTGTTTCTTGTCCTCCTTCTTCATTTTAATTTATTCCACAATCAATAATCTCAAGTTACCTTAAACTTGTCTCAATCAATAATGGTAGAATAAATCTTACAACAAACTTTAGTATAAATTAAACTTCATAAAATTAGCTATACTCTCTCGAACAAAATTTTTATAACGCAGACACAGAGTTTCAAAAAAGCCATCAACGATATTTAAATAATTTCCAAACGACTCGTACACGTTAGACGCTCCCCCGTTCGACTCGTTTCATAAAAAGAGACCATGACCATGCTTCCACAATCCTCTCAGCGTCCCCACAAAGGGCGATTAAGGGAAATGACCATGGTCGGGACCGGTATATCGACGCTTCTAATTGCCCGGTCGTCCCTTTTAATTTTTCCACCGCTAGACAATACGGAGTGACGTAAGTCTCCGTTGAAACGTCGTCGGAACAACCGCCCACGGCAATCATAATTCCGCCTAATTGCCTCGTTTATTAGCTCCTCCAGGCATCCGGCTATTTATAGGGAGCTAAGGGTCTGCCTCGCGTAGCATTATCATGAATCGTCGCAACTGTTTTTCCATGTTCGACCAGTTAGCTTGAAAATCATTCCGATTGCTCTTCCACCTTCGAACATCTCTTTGCTACACCCTCGGCGGTGATCGATTAACTTCTAATTGGCTCTTTTCAGAGGCTGGCCGGGCATTCGAGGCCTCTGAACTCTTTGTTTCACTACGTCCCGATGGGTCTATCCTGACGAAATCTAGTTAAGACCGTGTCCGATTGATTTTCCAGCGGGCGCAGCGTCCCTCAATGCCGTTTCCTCCTAAATAGATTCTTTTTCTTCCGTATTCTTCTTTTCTCCTCTCGTCGATCGATTCCTTGGATGCTCGCCCCTTGTTTCTGCTGGGTGACCGTGTGACTTATTGTTAGGTCTGACGTTTCGACTGTTTCTCCTACTTTTGCTCAAAATTCAATTCTCTTAAATTCTGTACTCCATAGTATGAACTGTTCTTTTGATACGGCGAAAGATAAGGAAGGCAGGGATAAGGCTTCTAAGGAAGAAAAGTTGGAATTAAGAAGAACTTTTTATTTTAGAACACCATTTAGGTGTAATAAATTGACATGAAATGTAGAAAGAATGTCATTAAATATAAATGAAGATAAATTTCGTGAAATCAATTTTAAATATTAAAATTTTAATACTAAAATAGATTTTGTTTTATTTGTTCCAACGCTTCGACTGTTTCGACTGTGAGGTATCGAAAATACGTAATTTCATTTACTTGCGCGTAATACATTTTATTAAATATGCTATGTATCATACGATTTGAGATACGAAATTCACCTTTGAACAGGTTCAAAATGTAACGGTGAAAAGTTAAGAAATTAATAATTCAAGCACGAACCTCGTCCCGAATGCTACGATGTTAATCTATTATTTGTTCCTTATATTCCAGAAACACGATCGTTGGAGAGCTTTCGCAGTTAAACACTATCAGTGGTCACAAACAGTTTATCCTCGAACTCCTTAACAGTCCGATTTCGGAAATAAACGATGGCGACCCAGTCAAACGATGTTTCGTTTCGTTACGACTCAAACTTCGTGATCGTAACCAACTCACCATCCTCCACTCGAGTTTCGTCGATCGCAGGATCGTCTCCTAATCATCTAACCCGATCGCAGTTGTACATACGCGAAATAGCAATTTATGTTCGCTCGATTCCCGTGAAATAACATTCTCGTGGCGCAGCCTGTCCGCGTCGTTAAATCGGAAACTGCTTTCTCTCTTCGCCGCGTGTTTATCGAGTCAATAAAGCGGTCACCTCTTGTTCCCTCGAATTTTCCGCGGAACGACCGAATCTGACCGGAAATTAGTCTCGTCGTTCGATTTATCTCGCGATACAATCGACCACCAGAAACAACCTTCGAATTTTGTGATCCACCGTGTACGCGACGCGTCGGTTCGTTGTCTATTGCAAATTTAGATCGCGACGGAGAATTTGGCGACGATTGACGAGATCAGAAAGTAACTGAATGTTTGTTACTAAGCTCGACTTACGAGTGACATCGCTTTAAAAAATATATTTGACACGTATTTTTGTTTTTCGAAAGTGAAAGCAACCCTCAAAATAAGGGATGAGAAATATATTTTCTTCAATATTTGGAAAACTATTCGCGTTAGAAAAAAATTGTCTGAAAAATATTAAATTGATATTTTTGTGATTGGTCTTAGGACGGTTTTAACATCGAAAATAAATAAAATGCCTGTTCAGTGAATTCCACATAGAAAGAGAAGCGTAATAATAAATATAAACTCTAATACAGTAGGCAATGGAAATTACAAAAATTTGGTATAACATCTATATAAAATCTAATTTTTACGATCAATGTAATAACCTCCACGATGTAGCGTCGCAAAATTGGTGCAGGTTCAGGACCATTAATTGCATTAATAAAAATTGAAACAAATAAGGACCCAAAATTCCAGTCAGGTCCACGTGAAGTGTACCTTCGCTGTAATTTAATCTCTACTGCTATTAATAATAAAAAAAAAAATACACGTGTCTCCGAATGACACTGAATTAATTGGTACCATTTCCAAATATTTCAATTTACAACCTCCCTATATCCCAAGAACTACTATACGCATAAAACCAACGGTCCTCTATAATCATCGTACTGTATCTCCCTTCAAACTCGTATCACAATGGCTTTGTTAGCGAAGGAACATAATCTTCGCCGCGTTTCCTGGCAAAAACCTACTCGACGATCACGCCGTCGTGGTTCGTTGAACGACGAGTGATGGTAATCTCGAGTTTTCGCGGGCGTCTCGCGAGCGTGCAACGATTCACAAGAAAGTTGGCCCGTGTCCAGACCTCTGCAGACACCGGCGGCAGTTTTCGGTGTTTAGCGCGATCGCCACGATTGCGCGCGTAATCTCGCATGCCAAATGCCGTGCCCTTTCAGCGCCGGCTCCGTTGTTCGACCGTCCTCGATTAATGGTCCGGACAAAATATGGAGCTCGTTCCCGAATCGATATCACGTCTCTGCGCTGCAGTTTCGGCTGGTTCGCTTCTGGTGAATGGAAAATGAATCGCGATGGAGGATCTGGTAATTTATAGGCGCGTAGGGTGGTTAGGTTAGGGGGTAGTTCGATCTAAATCTTATTCGCGAGTAAAATAAGTTTCTGCCATTTCTACTTATCTTTTTTTTTTTTTTTTTTATTTTAAAGGGGAAAAATATAAAATGAAAGAACTTAACACGTTAAACTCCATACCAATTTTGGTCGACTTTCCGTTAAGCTGTGCGCTGTGACACTAATTCGAAAACATTTGGTCGAAAAGTAGTTAAGAATTTAAGAAGAGAATTGTAAAAGTTCGCAATGGAAGATAGTAACTTTGTTTAATGTGATTTAATATAACTCGTTGATGAATTATACGATATTATTTTTTGAAATTGATACTGTTAGTTTTCGGAAATCAGCGATGCCGAAACGAAAATATCCGCGTCGGTCCACAGGGACCNGTAACTTTGTTTAATGTGATTTAATATAACTCGTTGATGAATTATACGATATTATTTTTTGAAATTGATACTGTTAGTTTTCGGAAATCAGCGATGCCGAAACGAAAATATCCGCGTCGGTCCACAGGGACCGGCGTGGCGCTTAACGTGTTAAGAATTTTATTAGACTTCTTGATCTGTTTCAGAATTTTTTTTTTCTCTTTTTTTTCTGTTTGTTCTGTTTATAACGAAAATACGTAGACACGCTAAATTATATTATGTGCTTCACGATATAATAATGCGGCTGCTGGAAAATATGGAAAAAAGAGAGAAAATAATAGGAAAGAAAGAAGGAAGCGCTTGATCCTATTAGAAGGATGTATTTCAAAATTTAGAGACTGTGTTTAAAGGAAGTATCAAGAATGGGAGATTAGCAGCCACGGTAACTTTCGTGATATAGGAAGGTTTTAAATTAATCATTTGCGCTGGTGAAATATCGCGATATTTTCTTCCATCAGCTCCGTCATTAACAAAATTCGTTACTAAGCATCTACGATCATTTTTTTTTGCCGTAGATTTATAAAATTCTACGTTTTATAGTTTTTTTTTTTTTTCTTTCTTTTCTTTTTTAAGTCAAGAAGCTTCCTACAGGGAAATAATAAGAGAGTCGACAGGTTTTAATAAAGATCATTATTATTATAAATTGATACGCATCCGTCGAGCGCGTCGATATTTCACATTTCAGTCTGTTCGACAATTCTCCCGCGGGAAGGGGTGCAAAAACCACCGTCATCCCGCTTTTCGCTGCGAAGAACCGAACGACGTGTATCGTGTTTCTTGCGTCCGCTTGGAAATTCAGATGAGAGTCTTTGCTTACGGTAAGATTCATGTTTCGAAAGAAACCTGGTTGCGGTAGAGAGAATTTCTGAAAACAACAACGCTCGAATATTCTTTTTATCGAAGAATTTTGAATTTAGAAAACTTTTCGTCTGTGATTTGGATTTTTGCAGCTTGATATTGCAGGATTGAATATAAGCATAGGAAAATCAACAAACCGTTATATTTGAATACTTGATGAGTATTTTGAGATATCTTCTCGAGTTTCGAGAACGATTATTGAAATCTTACTTAACATTCGGATCAATGAAATCCTTTAAATAGAAACGAAAATAAAATTCTTTAATAATTGGAAATATTATTAAAATGAAGATTCATTTATGAATTAAATTTCTGATTAATTTTCAAAAACAACACTGCTACCTATCAACATAAACATTTATAATTTAACCTATAAAATGACCACGAAAATAATTATTCTCTTGCATCATCGACAGAATTTCATTTTCCATATTTCATGAATTTTCTCTGAACATCTCTAAACTCATTTATTTATCTATTGTTCTCCCGAACTCAATCACCAAAATCCCAAAATTCCAAAATCCATATCAAACAAAACCTATACACCACTATACTACAGATTCCTCCTCCCTCTTTCCTTAAAAGTACCCTCTTGATGTCACGTTCTTAATTCGATGTCCCTAAGCTCGAACGATAGGTCGTTTCACGAGTGGTTTAACTTCGTGAGACAGAAGCTGAAAAAGCACCTGCTTGGGAAAGCGGGCAGCCCGGTGTTTCCTCGGTATTTCGACGCTCTGCATAGGACTTTTCAATGAATGCGCGTCGTGGGTTCCTTCGAAAGACGGCCTCATTAATGAGGTGTTCCGGTAATCCGGTTGAAATATTGAGCAATATTCATGAATTTTTTATTTTGCGAATAAAAGATATAATCATACAACGCTTTTTATACAATATTCTTACAGTTTAAGAGTATACGAAACAGATTTTTTATTAATTTTTTAATGATTTTTTAATGATTTTTTTTATACCAAAATTGAGCTCCACTTTCAAAACAACACACCTCAGTGGCGAAATTGGTTTCGGTTCATAGATTTATGCGAAACAAAAATTCCAAGAATATTATTAATCTACACGAATGCGGCTATCGGAGGAACGAGTTAACAGATAAAAGATATTCGAAAATTATCGAGAGTATTTAGTTGTCGCTAAAAAATAATCTCCGTACAATTGCTTTTTAAGTAAAGTAAAATCGATGCTCGGCGAATTTAAATGTGAATAGGGAAAGAAATCGCTTCGAGACTTACTCTTTAGCTGCTCAAAAACCTAGCTAACGAATAATACTGGCGAACGTTTCGCAGATTTAAGAGTAAATTGTCGCGACACGTTAATGCAGTGTAAAAGTGGCGGGAACGTTCGGTCGTTTCCGCGGTTCCACGTGAATACAGATTCATCCCGGCTGCTCTTTATGCAACGACGAAGAAGCAACTACTGGACGATACGTTGAATAAATCATAACGAGGCGGACGCGAAGCTTACGGTCGCGTTAGCGTTCTATAATAGTTAATGTCAGTTGGACAGTTTTGCACGGCCACGAATAACAGTCGTTATGGTCTCTGTCTGGGTTATCGGGAAAATCAATGCGACAGCACGGTGTATAATCGTCCCTGAAGGCAATGAATGTGTCCTTCGTTTTAGGAAATCGTGTTTGCATTTTAACTCGTTTCGATGAGTGTATTCGCGTTTTCCAATTGTTATTAATTTAAATGAATGTTTGTTGACTACTGTTGATTCTGTATATAAAAATGTTTGTAAATATCCATCGTTTTTTTTTCTTCTTTTTTTTTTATATTGCAAGATTTTTGGAGTTAAAATTTAATTAAGAAACTTAGTAATAATATAAATGAGAACTACTTAGGTAATTGATATCTGAATGGTAATCTGAATAGATATTGAAGATCTAATATGCGAGGTCGGACGAATAGAAATTAAACAGTGTACAAATAAAAGTGCTGTCGAAAGAAATCTAAAATCCAATATGAAAATAATTTTCTACGCGATAAAAACTTTTTTTCCTGTAATACCAAACAGAAATGAGAGTATAAGAGTAAAAAAATATAAAGGCAAGTGTTTTTTTCTTTTCGTACGAATTTAGATACTATAATCGAAAACAGTGAACAGCGAACATAAAAGCGACCAGATCGAATGTTATATATACTCGAAAGGAAAAAAAAGAAACGCGAGCGTTTGTGAAAATATCGCGCAAAATGTCCTCCACCTTGATAGCGACACAGCTATATTTCTCTATAAATCCAGCGATATTTAGTTAACCTGCTCTTCCTGTCAATTTCAGATCGATTTTCCAAAAAATTGCACTTCGATCCCAATCCTGTTTGCATATTGAGTATTTATTACGCCTACGAGTGCTTTTTTCATTCGACCATCGAAACGACTCCTATAAAAGTCACAGCTACGCACCGTAAAATTCGTTCGTTCGCGAAGTAATCGTAGATTAAATAAAACAAAAGCATAAAATTAGTGTACGTAATACTTATGGTACGCGAGAGCTGAAGCTGGTCGTTGAACACGCCTAAAATACAATAATATCGCTTTGTTTCACGCTGGCTGAAAATGTAACGCGGCAAGTTTCAAAGTGTTCGACCTTTCGGCTTTCTCGCATCGCGGTACTTTGTTAAACGCAGCCTCTCGAGGTCCTGGTAATGCAACGAGCAACGTTACCGTGAGAACTCTTCAGCTTCTGCCAACTTCGTTATGTTATAGACCTTCTTATACATAACGCTAAAACTGTACCTAGCCTGTGGCCGCGATTAAATTTTCAAACTTGCCGCTCTACACCCTTGCGCTCCCGCCGCTTCATCGTTTCTTCTGCAACTATTTGTTCGCTGTTCGTTCGCTGTTCGTTCGCTGTTCGGACACGCGTATTTCGTATCGATGAACTTTTCCTTGTGTTAGAAGATTTGTTTGAGTTTCCGTTAACTCGAGGGAAACATCTGTTGGGGGTTAATTAATTTCTTCCTAAGATTGTTTCTTTTTCATTTGATTTCTTTTTTCTTCTACGATAAAGAAAAATAATAGGAACAAGATATCGATAAGAACGACTCGCCGAAGCTTTGATTACTTAGTTAAAAATTTTTTTAACGAGATAAAATAATTTNCGTTCGCTGTTCGTTCGCTGTTCGGACACGCGTATTTCGTATCGATGAACTTTTCCTTGTGCTAGAAGATTTGTTTGAGTTTCCGTTAACTCGAGGGAAACATCTGTTGGGGGTTAATTAATTTCTTCCTAAGATTGTTTCTTTTTCATTTGATTTCTTTTTTCTTCTACGATAAAGAAAAATAATAGGAACAAGATATCGATAAGAACGACTCGCCGAAGCTTTGATTACTTAGTTAAAAATTTTTTTAACGAGATAAAATAATTACACCAGCGGCTCGATAGCTTTCTGGTGATCCTTAAACAATCTTCAAATTTTTCCAATTTTCTTTCCAATATTTTTATATGAAAAAATACTGCTTTTGGTTGTGAAAGGCACCGCTCGATCATATCCTAAAAAATTGCGCAAAAACACCAAGCTATATCATTAAACACTCTTCAAATTTTCCTAATTTTTTTAAAAATATTTTTATATAGAAAAAATACTGCTTTTGGTTGTGAAAGGCATCGCTCGATCACACTCTAAGAAACCGCGTAACAACACCAAGCTATATCTTTAAACAATCTTCAAATTTTCCTAATCTTCTTTTAAAATATTTTTATACAAAAAAATACTGCTTCTGGTTGTGAAAGGTATAGCTCGATCACGCCCTAAGAAACCGCGCAAAAACAGCAAGCTATGAAAAACAGAATCAACATTCGTTCAGCAATTTCTCACCTGTCAATATCGCCACCCCCTGAAAAACTTCATACAATGTAATTTCTCAGAAAAATGGAACACCTTCGTTTCCAGATCTAATTTAGCCGAGTTCCTTTGAAACTGTAACACGACCAGATCCCCCGGTCTCCACAGGGAACCGGGCTCATAGACGATAACATTTATCATTCCGTTCTCGCCGAAGGATGGTCACGTCGCTGCCTATTACTCGATTGTTGCTCGACTTCGACCCGTTCGAGCCGCTCTTTTTCCCGATTCTCTCTGGCGCGTTCGATTCGCGCTTACAAAAGAGACGAACGCGAGATTCTGACACGGCTCTGGAAATGAGCTTCGATCGTGCAAACCCCGCCCTCTCCCTTTTGCCGTTTTACTTTACATTCGTTGGTCCATTTTCTTTCTTTCTATCCGTGCTGCAGAAAGGGCAGGAGAGGCGAGGCTGAAAGAGGTGAAACTCTGTTCTTTCGCTCAAGTGCCACGAAGGAGCTTTTATTGTGGGTCGATGAACGCGGAAATAAACGATATACGCGCGAACGTGCGCGCGGAAATGCTTTGCCTTCATCCTCGGTCCCGTGCTTCTAGGAATGCGTTTCAACTTTCTGCATAACAATTTTTCCGTGAAATCACGCGTATCTGGAATTCCAGCAACACTTCGTCGAATTTTTTCCGTTCGCTGTTTTTTCTTTGCTCCGTGGGGGATGATGATGGTGAGTTTGTTCGTAACGTTGGAAATTTTGATGCTTCTATTATTCTGTTCTTGTTAAAGGACGCGATAGTTTCCTGTCTACGAAAAATATAGCTTTCGAGCTTAGGTAGTTACGTTTGACAAAAGTTTTATTCATTTGTTTATCGTTATTTTCACGAGAGTTTGTTAATTTAATTGTTATCTCTATTCCACTCTTTGTTCGGTCTAACAAGGAACGTTACGGAGCTGACACACTTCGATTTTTATGAAATTTTTATACGATATAAATCTTGAAAAGATATTACACAGGTATTTTTTTTATATCGGTCATCGTTCACTTTGAAGGGGTGATGTCAGCCCTCAAAGTAGAGGGTGAAAAACCTGAAAAAAAATTGATTTGTTTAAAAACTTTTACGCCCTATTTCGAGGGCTTTTTACCCCTAATCACACCTTCAAAGTGAACGATGGCCGATATAAAAAAAAAAAGTGTCTAATAATTTTTTCGAGATCTATGTCGTATCAAAATTTCATCAAAATTTCGTCAATTTTTCATCAATTTTTCATGAAAATCGGCGTGTGTCAACTCCGTAACATTTCTTGTAAATAAAACAACTATGATAACGAATTATGTATTATTTATTAACGGGAGCAATTGATTAGTAATAACGTTCTATGTACGCAAAATGGTTTCCATATTAGAAAATTGTCAGGGTATACAGTGTAAGATTTCTTATAAAAAAATTTATTTTCACTGATAGTTCGAGTATCTATATCTCCCAATGTTTTTTGACATTAATTTCGACCAAGTTTGAGGCACGAATAATTTTAATTCAATCTGGCTGACCTCAAAAGCAAATTGACGTTCACGACGGTAGTAGAGCCATGTAAATACCGCTCGGTACATATTCATGTTCTCGGCACGGAGCTTAACATGACTATTTAATTCTGTATAATACCGGTAGGGACTTCAAACACGACCTGCATGGCAAATAAATTGTTAAAATCCGTGGTAAGCCATAGTGAAAATAGAGAGTTTTCGGCGACGATGTTCGCCAGAGGAACAGAGAGACTGAGAATATACCTTTGCTGACGAGCAGCACTCTCGAAATAGTTCTCAGACTATGAATAAAAATCCATTTAGCCCTCTAACGAATGAGATTTCGCTTTACTTTTCGTTTTCAAAAACAGTCCATTGTGAATTAGTCGGACGCAATCTAGCGTACTCTCGACTCACCAAACGGAACTGCTGGATTTCTGTCGCTTCTCTGACTGTTCCACGACTGTGCAAAACTGTTTGTCTATTTCTGCGTCAGAGTTTAGTGAAAAAAAGGAGGACTCGAGCCCGCGTGATATTCCGTGGAATAATTTTAGCACGTTAATATTAATTAATAGACCGTGGATTTTTATGCGAATTCATATTTTTTAGAATATAGTTCAAAAAAGTAGAACTTCGATAAAAAATTATCTCAGTGACCAGATATTTTATAATTTTGCGGCATTAAATGTCCTATAAACGCATAGAGATCCACAGTCTATTAATTAAGTGTAGAGAAATGTGAGAAAATTTCTTAAAAAATTATCATCTTTGAAGTACGTACAGGTCATTGTTTTTTTAACGTTATTGACGCGACATGTTATCGCATTATTACTATATTGGTAATATTATCTCAGGCAATAATGAGCGGTACGTTTACAGTTCGCATAATCGTACATTTTAGCGGAACTTTGATCGACACAACTAGCTACCTTCTTTTTATAAACACTTACGTAAGAATTGTATTGACACCAGAAGTTATGAATGCATACATTATCGATGTGTGTCAGGCTATCACACCGGCAGTTGTACATCATTCATTGATACGTTCATTCACCCCTCGTTGCAAAAAATACATCGTACTGGGTGGTCGTCGTGTTGATGTCATCCACAGCAATTACATCGACGGCAAAAATAGCGGTTTATTGCGACCTATTGATCCTCCAATATTGTCGTCTCTGAGAGTAACTACAGTAACATAACTCGAACATGAATTTGGCAATTTCCATCGCTTTGGAACGACAAAATAATATTCTATTGATAAATCACCCAAACGACTTAACATTCTAAACGTTCAAGAATACAAAATTACTAAGAATTAAGCGTTCATCCTATTGTAAAAATTAAAAATTATTATAATTAAAAATTTAGACGAAGAATGCTCTTCTTCGGACCATGTTTTAAATATTTCCAAAAAAACTCGAGCTTTACAATCAATACTCCAATCGCGTGTTCGACACCAACATTACCATTCATATTAAATATTTAATATTTAATATTTAATATTTAACACCTCGGGAGAGTTCCTCATCGAATTTCTTCAACTTCATCCCGACGCAAGAGTCTCTTGTTAATGCTCTATTAAGAGCAGCTCAAATCGCTAGAAGAAACTCCTCGCTACGAATGATCTTTCAATGAGGGCTTTGCTTTCACTCGTCGCGAAATTTCGCCGTCTCACCCCCTGCGAAACGTTCCTTGTCGTCTATATGACGAATACCAGGATTAAATTCCATTAAGATAATCTCCTTGCCGCGCTGATCGTCGTTATCACGGACAAGCGCCGATGGCGCGATTAAATCGCTGCTGGGTTATTACGTTTCACGAGCTCTCACCCCTTCTGCACCCCCTTGCTCGCGAAATTATTCCCGCGGCGGTCGATCTTTCGCGGCCAAGCGTGTTCTGGTAACGATCCGGTTGGGGGTTGGCCGAAAAACTGCTCGTCAACGAGAACGAGAACGACGCCTCGGGCCGTTCGAGCGGGCGGGAATAATTGTTTGTAAATTATCGTCCTGGCAACGATGGGAGAGCGGCTTCTCAGACGCAGCTGGCACTCGTCGGGTAGCCCGCAACTCGAGAGGCTTTTAGCCTGGAGTGAATACAGAAACTTCGCCGAAATATCAGACCATGTCCTAGGCTTTCTCATAATTTTCTACCCCTCTCCGTTTCGGATGGCTGTTCTCTCTTCGTTTCGTCTCTGTTGCCTTACGGCTGTTTACGTTCGCGCAACGGATGACGGTGTCTACGACGGCTGCGGCAAGTTGGAGTCTCTTTGTGACGAAGTGGAAATTTTAATTGATTTTTGCGTAGCTAGTTCATTGTTAATGGGCTTGCAATTTTGTTGTAGTTTGAAATGAGGTTTGAGTGTTCTGGAAGTTTGTTTCATTTTTTTATTTTTATTTTTTTTTTTGTTTACGTGTTTACTTGCACTGATTTTTTTTTCTTTTTTTTTCTATGGTAAGGGATGATTGTGGGTATAATTGCTCGAATACGTGAAAAATTTTAGAATAAAGACAGTAGAGTAGTGTGAAATAAAATGTATTACTGTGAATGAAAAAGGAAACTTGCAGTCATCTTTAACCCTTCAANACGTGTTTACTTGCACTGATTTTTTTTTCTTTTTTTTTCTATGGTAAGGGATGATTGTGGGTATAATTGCTCNTTAACCCTTCAGTTATGTAGCATTTTTATGACACCTAATGTAGCCATCTTATTGCTGTGTTTGAAGATATATATTTATTAAATTTTTTATTCAATCTATCGAAGGACACTGTCATATGTGAACGTCATATATTTTTAAAAATATAATTTCATTGTTTTTTCACTGTTTTTTCTCTTTCAATATCGATTTAAAATAAATAAGATATAATTAAGGAGAAAATTAGACCATCTTTTTCTAGCTTAAAAAAAAAGAATTGTCTCTCAAGAGATTTAGAAATCCAGTTCTCCGGGAATATCTATTCCAGTCTAGAATTTCTCTGTGCAAATGAACAAGGCGCCAGGCAATCGGTGCTCGAAACAGAAATAAGCAACCGAGACTGGCCGCTTAAAAGGGTAAGTTAGTTCCAACGAGCAAAAGGAGCAATAGTTCGGTCTCCGTCGCGAAAAAGAAGCGCGTCGTTGGTTTTCTATCGCGATCGGTTAATTTCTTTACGTTGGTTCCCGGCAATCCTGTTCGGAAGATCCTAATTAGACACGATTCGTCGATTGTCCTCGAAAAGCGATGTTACGGCACAGTGGATTTCGTGCAACTCGTACAGACGTTTCCAGCGACCAGCATTTTCCTGGATTTCTCGCCGCAACTCCTTCGTCCAACTTCATCCTCGAGTCGTTTCTTTTTTTATCTTCTTGTTTTTCTACGTTTCTCTCAAACCACTCAATTTCCACGTTACGATGAAGAAATCGGCAGAATTCAAAGCGGAAGCAGATTAAAACGTTGCATGTACCCTGTAAAAAAGATTTTTTTTAGGAAACTCGATTCACAATTCCTTCCTAAAAATACTTAATTGCAAATAGTGCCATTTTTTTTTACTCTTTTCTTTTTTTTCCTTTATTATTGTACCGCCGGAAACTTACAAAATTTGTGCAGCTTCGATCAACTGTGTAAATTCCTAAAATGTTTAAAAAGTCATTTCTCTGTCTTATCGAACTCAAACGTAACACTCGTGCTCAAAAAGAGGTATGATACCCAACATACGAAGATTTAAATGTATCCGTGCCGACAAACAAACAGACAGAAAATCAAATTGCACGTTTGAAAAACTATCTGCCGAACTTCCATCTAAAACCATTAAAACGAAACTATCCATCATTCGGTCGATCCATCAAACGGAATATCTGTAGGTTTACGCAGTTCGATATTACAAAAAAAAAAAAAGGAATGGAATCTTCCAAACTACGAGGATTCTATGACGAACATCAAAGAGATCGTAACGCTTCCAAGGATCAGATATGGAAACTCTTTTTAGAACTTGGAATCGTTACTTTTTACGTAGTTCGCGAAGCCAGCTCGTCTCACGGAATATTTTTCTCTTTCGACCGTTTTTCTTCGCCTCCTTCTATCCGCGTCGTCCTCACGGATTCGCGATCCTCGGATATCATCGGAAGACGAGCACGATAATTAATCCTTTTAGCGGAAGTCCGTGTAAACAGTCGGCGGAAAAAGGGAGGGCTAACGCGCCAAGTTGCCAGGAACTTGTCTGACTTTCGAAGATAAATATTCCTGTCGACAGGGATATCCCTGACAATAAAATCACGTCGTGTTTAAAGAACGACGGATGGAATGTTGGACTTGTCGAAGTTTGCTTCTGTTGAATGGAGTGGAAATGTTATCGATAATTAGCTGTGTACGTGTCCGTGAAATATATTTTTAGGAATTCTTATATTTAAGTTGAAATTGTTAAATTATCCCATAAAATACTGGGTATAGTTAGTTGAATCATCGATGGAGATAAAAATTTGAAAGGTTTTTTTTTACGTTGATTACGGTGATATATTTTTTAACGCTTTCTATTTCCATTCTTCGTTTCATCTCGATAACATAAATTTCTGACGCGCGGAATATCCTTTGGGATATTGTGATATCTTGTCAATTATTATAATGGTTTGAGAAATTATTTTGAATTAAATTGATGAAGCAGGTTGAGTAATTATCTTGATCTTAAGTTTGTATTACCTGTGGCAAAAGGGAACACAGATTTTTCATTTTTATTTTCATCTCGATTTTTTTAATCCTTTTATCGTTATCGGAATCTCTTCGTACTTTGTACCCTTTAAATGTCCTCCATTTGTCAATATCCTCTTCAGGAATTGCCTTTTTATGATCTCATTAAACTATATCTTTAAATGAAATCTTGAAACGATGGTTTGAGAAGTATGATTGAATGCAGAGTGAATTTGACCCACGTGGATGAACTTGAAACGAGGAGACGCAAATTAAATGGATAAATATCTTAAATAATTAAAGCAGTTTTTATGAACACGATAATAACGAAGATTATTAAATTTATAAAATGCTCGAGTGGATCGTTCTCATTCCATATTAAAATTGTATATATTACTACATAGTAGCTAATTAAAAAAAAAGACAAATTAATAACGAATTTAAAACCGTCTCCAATAAAAATGACAAAAATTACCAGAAAAAATATCTTCGTATTTCTTTGTCTCTTTAATTTAATATACAAAACAAGGAAGAAGAAGCCAGTAGCATGTTTTGCAAAGAGCCCATCTAAATCATCGTTTAATACAAGATTAGACGGAATATTACAGGAAATAACGAGCCGGTTTCCAAGGAATCGATATTAATTACGATATTACCGAGTACTATTCGGTTTGGGAAACTTAACCGACGGTTTTGTAATATTACACGATCAAAGCGTTGGTTAATGCAATTGCTTATTAGGTTGCGTGCAACTCGTCCGAGACGCGGATCTAGGAAGCGTCGAACGCGCAAAGGACGCTAATATCTTTGTAGAAACGTAATTAAGAATCGATACGAGATTACAGTAATTATCGGGGTGAATGACTGTGTTCGTTGGAATCGTTACGAAGTTACCCGAAACGTTCGACTGTTTGTTATTTAATCGCGTTTAACTGGAATATTAATATTTACCCGAGTACATGGTATGCTTGTAACGATAACGTATTGTATTCGCGATAATTGCGATCATTATTATTATCGCACGTAATACGCGTCCCGTGCGAACCTAATAATTATGACTCGTAGATATCTATGACTGTACTTAGATAAATAGGTTTCTTATAAACTTCTGCGAAATTTTTCTCATTTATTATTCCGTTCAGTTTCTCTTTTTCTTTCTTTTTTATTTCTATCTTTATTCTTCGTCAGTTTATGAAAGTTACCCGGTATAAAAATAGGATAGAAACATACAACTAATTTTAAATTGTTTCCGAAGGTTTATCTTCGAAGATCGTTAACCGTACATCTAATTATCAACTGGTTAAACAGTACCATGGGCTATTATTTCGTAATTATATCGAAGAATATTAATAATACATGTATCAGTTTCTATATAGTAATTTACATGTACATCCAGTAATTCATAAATTATTGAAAGGGTTCTGCTTGTTGCATACAAATTTCCACTCAGTATGCGGCCGAAATTGAAACATTATAGTATACATATACAGATCTCTATTGTAAACAGTGCATCTCACTGGAAGCATGAAGCATAAAACTGTTGATACTGCAACCCGGCAAAAAGAATCCATCATCCAGATATGTACACTGTGTGTGAAAAAAAAACGTTTGCCCAATCTGTATTGTTTTTGGTGAAAATCTGCATTTCATTTCTTCGATACGAATTTTTTTTTTTTCCAGTTAGATCAATGCATTTCGTTATTCAATATTTGCAGACACGAGTACAATATTTTAAAACGTTTCGTTCAAGCTAGTTTATTAGTCGGTACTTTTTTCTGTTGGAACAAGAAAAAAAAAATTGTAATTAACCATAACTTTTCGCGTTCGTAAAGAAAAAAAAGAAATTCGATTCTGAAAGGTTAACGAGAGGATATCCCGAACAAAAAGCGCGAAACGAACGTGGACGGAGAAAGAAATTGCATCGTGACGAAACGCTAATGCAGACGTCAGATCAACGCTACATAAATAACGATTACCAAGTGACGAAGAGAGAAAGCAGCGACGTGGCACGTTCGCCACTGGCAAACCGCTCGAATCTCGCGCGTTTTGCCGTCGCCGCTCTTATGCTGATTTATCGCGGCTGATAAAACGCGACCGCGAATATTGCGCGGTGAAAATTTATCCGAGACACGAGGTAAGAAGAAGTGCGACTCGAGTGCTCCCATTCAGCCGGCCTTTCACGCCAGAAAATACGGCTGATCCTTATTATTTTAAACAATATTTATTCGAGAAGCTTGGCCATGGTCGCGTTGAAAACGCTCTTTGTTCCGCCGCCATTTTGGTGATACACGAGAGTTTAATTTTGGGATCAATGTAGTTAAAACTTCTGTAATTTTGTTAATACTTCAAATTCTTTGATAGCGTTTTATACATATGTTCTGTATGATGTATAAGTACCTGTTTTAAAAAATTGAATAAGTATCGCAGGTCATTGACGATCTACGAGGATAAAATTTGGTTAAGCGAATAGAGGAATCTTTGGCTCACTACTGAATTAATGTACGTACAGGATAAGATTAATGTATCGAGAAACCGATATCGCCGGTATTGTTTTTTATAATTAATCCTTTGTATTAGTATGACTTTGTAGTAGTGACACCATTAAAAATCCTTTTCTATAAAATTCGAAAGGCCTATTGCTATAGTACCATGTCCACCAAAAGTAAAACGTTCCTTCGTATAAAATTTATTCGAGTAGGCGTTATCTCTCGAATCAACCCTTATTGAATACAAAAAGTTGAGTATCCAAACTTTTTGAATTTGTTTAGACTTCGTAGTAGTGACACCATTAAAAATCCTTTTCTATAAAATTCGGAGAGCCAACTGCTATGGTACCATGTCCACCAAAAATAAAACGTTCCTTCGTATAAAATTTATTCGAGCAGGCGTTGTGTCTTAAATCAAATTTTATTAAATACAAAAAATTGAGTATCCCAACTTTTTGAATTTGTTTAACACTAGATCTACCGAACAAGTCAAAATGACTTGTTCATAATTACTCATAGAAATTTTAGAAATTAACAATAAAGTAATTTTTCACTATTTTCCGCAATTTTTTGTAAAAGATATTCACAAAGAATTGTTACCCTTATTATAGGTATTTTTCGAGATACCTATCATTTCCATTTCTTTGGTACAAATAAGTCTATTTTAATCGTCGGTAGTTCTAGTGTTAACCTCCTCCAGAAATTTCTAATTCTTCAGCGATACGAAACATGTTAAATTTTCATAGCGATAGATTCCATTCCATTAACTTCACTCTACGACAATTAATTTCATCCAACTATATGGGTTGTATCGTTTATAGCGTCTCTTCTGACAGTAAAACGCAATTTGACCGTGTTCGACTTTTAATTTGAAACCGGACAAACGTTACGGGACTGTTGATTGCGCGCCGTTAACGAGTCTTTGTCTTTAATTGCGCGTGTGCAGTCCAGCGGAAAGATAGTTAGCGAATGAAAGTCGTTATAAAGTATTCTATCGCGAATTGTAGGTTATGGTATTTTTCTCCTGTTGTCTTTTTGCCCGAGGTTTATATTGTTAAAGATTCTTGTCGTTGCCACGTTCGGAACTAGCAGCGCAGAAATCTATTCGTATCTGACTGTCGATTTTGCAAACTCGATGACCGAGTCGTGATCGTTTGAAGATTGGAACACGGTCGTTGATGGGCGTGAAATTTGTGGACGCAGCGTTTGTCAAGAACCGATGATTGTAAAACTTTGATTCTGCCTGTCATTTTTATTCTTTTAGGACCAACCAGTCACCGTGTTCTTCGAATCGCGAATGGTAAATTCCTGGAATCGAGTGTTTCTAGCGTGGCGTGCAACGGTATTGATCGACGGCATTGTACGTAGCAAATTGAGTGTCGTAAGCTGATATTAAATAACGCTTTGTTCCACAATATTGCCANATCGAGTGATACGATGAAAGATTGCTATCTTATTGTGTCGTTGCACTTGGTGGCTTGGAAATGACGCACAGTACGCTGCAACCCTCTCTGTATTGCATTACAGTGAAGTAAATTATAATTGTTTTTTAAATAATTAAACGCTTTTGTAGGAATTTATACGCTTTTGTTGCTTAAAAGATAGAGTTCAGATCAAAATAACGATTCGGATCGAAAGTCTTTTACATTCTAATTTCCGGTGGTCTATTTTGTACGTGCATATTTCTCGTTCCTTGATTTTATATTGTCGGTAGAATTATCGTAATGGTAAACATGAAATTCTTTATCAAAAACATGATTAAAGATCTATTTCCTATCCATCGTGTCTTTTTTCATCTTCAATTTTGATTTCTTTAGCAAATAAGTATACCTTCTCAAATTACCGGCGATTCTAGTGCCAAAAGCTTGCATCTTTTATATTTTTATATTTAGAAAATTAAGAAATATATAAAAGAAAAAAATGGATAAGAATACAAGTTACCAAAAACGAATCTGAAGTCAGAGTTAAATACAGGGTAGAACATTTTTAGCCCTTTTTACCCATTTTCATCCATTTTCACCCTCTATTTACCTGCTCGAGAGCTCGATTTCGGTCTGAAACAACAATTCACGTTTCTCCTGTTGCGGGAACGCTGCTTAAAACTGTTGAACCGTCAGTCCGCAAGCGAAACGTTCGTCCAGCGTGCGTTGTCTGCTTACGGATGAAGCGTTCCCGCGCTAGCGGAAGATAGAGAGAGCCGCAACGACCACGCGTGTCCCTGCGAACGTTTGGTTTATGGCAGGTAAACGTATTTGCATGTAAACTCGTTTGCATGGAGCTAGGACGAACGCGGGATTCCAATTCCAGGGGACCACGAGAGAGCTCGTCTTGACGCGCTACCGGGCTGAGAGAATTCCCGTGATACACCGCAGACGGTACTTCATAATGGCGTGTCCGATAATGGCGAAGCGTTGCTTTTGATTCTCGTTGCTCTCCTGTATGCGCGTACCAACTAATTACACGACCGGTTCGACTTAAATTTATGGAGATGCTGTCTGTTCGTTAGCGTCGGCGTAACTTCATTTTATGTAGGGCTTATGTACATATCGTACGGATAGTGTAAACGTGTTTGATTATTGTGACACTGTTGCTATTGATAAGAGTAAACAATAGATGGATTCTCGGCAGTGGAACGAAGATTTATTTATTTAATTATTTATTTAACCCTTTGTAGTCGTGTGTTTATATTTTTTTAATTTCATTTTATTTACTTGTCATTAGACTGTTCGATTTTATTGTTGCACCGCTATTCTGATATTAGTCAGACTATTCATAGCAGCTAGCAGTTCCACAATTTTCAAATTAAAACGAGAAACTTTCATTAATTTTAATTTCTGCCTCATAATTAAACGGCATTCCAAGTATAGAGGGTTAATACCTTAGCTGTCTCGCGTCACATATGTGTGACACAGCGGTTCATTTTAGAAGTCTAATGTTATACATATGGTAGACCGAGGCGAATAAGAATTCGGTCAAAAAAAGGATTTTTAAGTTAAAAAAAAATTGTTATAATTAATGTTCTAACTAGCTGGGTATTAATTGCGAATCTATAATAAAAAGTTAACTTTCTAAACTTTAATCGTATGAAATGGTCTAAGCGAATTAACCAATATCGGAATATTTTTTTTTTTTTAAGAAAAGGAAGGATTCTGTATTATTTTTAGCATTCCCACTTGTTTTCCACTTTTTGATATCCCCATAACGTTCGACCAGTTTCATACTTAATTAAACATTTTCCAACACCATTAAAAATACCTCACACCCAATTCCACGAATTACAATAATTCCCCGGCAATAGCTCGGGCAGTTTAGATAATCCTCGAGCCCACGATCGTTTATTTTTAGAGCAACCGTAATTACACATCCACTCGAAAGCGAGAATTCGCACTGATACGAGCATTCCCATATTAGAGATCACAACGATAATTTTAATCGGTGATAGGGCGTTAGACCTGTCCACTGGGAAACGTTCGTTCCAATGGGTCAATTCAGCTTCCCATTTCGAGTATCGATTCGGCCCTAAAAATCCTACGATAATATCATCTCCTATAATCATTTTCCGTTATACCGACGCACAAATCAAATCGAACCGTATCAAAAATTCATCTCGGAACTTGAGGATGTCGAAATCTGCTCGAGAAGTCCTCGACTTCTTATAACTTCTCGATATCAACGAACTCAATTCTCGAAAGTTCCTTCAACCTAACCCATTACCATAGATGCTTATCGATCGAATAAAGAGATATCTTACGGAAACACGATCTCCCGGTTTGCTTGTTTCCCGCTGAAACCATGGCTTCGCTGTTCGCCAGCCGAGTATGGCCTCGTTCCTCCGAACGGTCGGTGTGTTCGATGAGATCTGCCGATCCCAGGGGTAGCTCGTCCGTTCGCCGAGGGGACAGTGCGGTTCAATCGAGTCGAGGACATCGTTCGCGGCGGGGGATTGAAATTCGATGAAAGGGGAAAAAGAGCGGAGCGAGACCGAAGAAAAGGTGGTTCGTTCCGAGCTTCATCCTGGACGACACCGGTTCCTGATTGTCACGGAGACGCACAAAGGCGCCACGTCCAGCGTTCCATTACGACGAAATGGTCTAGGATCGTGTTGGGTGCATCGTGGGCCGAGAACAATTCTCGAAACGGCCGTTGCAGGGCAAATAATTCTTCTTTCGTCGGTTACGTTTCGAGTATTTGCTTTTTTTTTTCTTTTTCTTTTCTTTTTTTTTCCTTTTTTTCTTTGTTCTTTTTTGTCACTCGTCTCGCGAGATTCGGTGCTTCTTGGAGGACTCGGTTGGAATTTCTGGGAACTGTATCTTCGGCTACGACTTTGTGGTTGGGCCATGGACAAATAGCCGGAAGCGCAATAGATGTCTTCCAGGGGAATCTCATTAAGAGCCGTTTCGCTGCGGTGAGGTAACGGATCGTGCACGGGAACGCCGCTGATGATGGGTGTGTTCTAAAACGGGTAAAATTATTCGCATGCAGAATGAAGGCTGATTTAAATGCTAATGACTGTCGGTTTAAATCGAACGGATTATGACGGCTTATGGGCTGGCATGATTTTCTAAATTGCACCGCTGGTGGGTGTGCTGGGTGGAGTTCTTTTCGAAGGGAGAGTGTGATAAATTGCGCTTCAGCCGGTACGGTTAGTCGGAAGTTGGAAATTTTGTAATCAATTAAGATAAGATATTACACGATCGGTGATCGTTTCTCAAAAAAAATTGTAGGCGGATATTGGAAAGGAATTTTGGTACTGTAATAAATTTCAAACTTTCGTTTTGATAAATAATTGTCCTGTAACAGCTTCGTGTTTCCACTTAAATTCTTAACATTCCAAAATCGAATTTTCCCGGGTTATTATTTGCGAATTATAAAAGCAATTTTTTTTTTAGTTGCACGAAAATAGAAATACCTATTCAAATATGGAAATCAATCTCCCATAGAGATACGTATAATCCAATTAAAAATTTCATTTTCTACATATCTACATCCTGAAAGATAAAAAAAAATGTTTAAAAAATTTATAATGGAAAAAGGCACCCTTTCCCTAAAAAATTTTACAAAATTTTTCCATTTAACCTCAACTCTCACTCGACGCTCGAGAAACATAAATTTTTCTGTATTTTTTTAAGGAACGCTGATTTCAGCACGAATCGAGCAGAAAACAGAGAAACGCAACGCGAGACGAAACAATGCGGTCGATCGGGTTAAGTTCGCCAGGAGTTCAGTGACGCGGCTTTGAGCAGTCGAGGAGTTACGTGACACGGTCGTAATCGCGAGCAGTTTCGCAAACTTCGTAACAAAAGGGGGCTGGCGTCGAAGAGGCAGCACGCGGCTTGACGAGGAAAACGGGACTCGCGGCCAACAGCTTAGCGTCGTCGAGAGGCGGAACGTTAGTCGATTCCTGCCACCGTTTCGCCGTTGATATCTTCGTTAATACGCGTCGCGCAATTTCGGGTGCCTTACATCTGAGCGGGTTTAACGTAATAGGTAGATCTTTGTTTTACGATTATGCGTTGCGAGATAAGGAAGTAATGTAGAATTACAGCACGATGGAATTGGATTTCTTTAGATTTGGGAATTTTTTTAACTTTCTTCTTTCTTTTCTTTTCCTTTTTTTTTTAATGCTGTAAAGAATTTTGTCTCATTTTGAATTCATAGGTGTTTTGTACTGTCTCTTGATTTATATTAGGACTGCAATATTTTCTGTTAAAAATAATATTTTTACCGATATTTCAAATTTAAATGTAGAATCATGAAATTACATGCATATTCTTCGGTTCGATCAGACGTAATACATGATGCAAATTAATTTTGTGGAAATGAACGAAAATTAGTTCTTTGTTCTTGGTACTTACGTTGTACATTTTTTACCGTTGAGAAAATTCGGTTTTAATACGGAAGAATCAAATAATCTTCGTCGTGCTGTCTCAATTAATAAACGACATATAGATTCTAATATCGTGCGTCAATGTTGCAGTGTTATGCAATGTTATTCTTAATATAATTTTACATGTCCTCAGTTATACACGTATCTTACTATTTTCTTGTTATCATATCCTTATTTTTTATTATCCCACATTTGCCATTTCTCTTCTACAAAATACATCTCTCCTACAAACACACTATGTAACATCTCTCTGTTTCCACAAATAATGCCAAGTATTAACCAAGGTACTTCCATCTTTCCATCTCTTTCTGTCTCTACATGCTCCACTATTTCACTTTATCAGCATAAAACCATTAATAGGCCAATCAGAACTCATGGTCTCGATGTAATCCTCTGTTTACGAGCAGAAAAATCCACTCTAACTCTGTTGGTAACAACACTGACACACCGTATTAAAATACGAGCGCGGTTTCGGGCTTTTGTTTGAAGTCCCCGCGCTACCAGGGATAATGATGATAGTAATTCGACGCGATTAATGTTAACGCTGGTAACAGTTACGCCGGTAACGTCCCCAACGCAAGCCGAAACGTTGATTCTTGTCAACCGAATTGGCCTGCGGTCGACCGAATAATCGCCATCCTCGTAATTTTCCGGCTATCAAATCTTGCGCGCCGTGCCGCGCCCGAAACGCGTGACGATCGTTGCTGCTAGATTTTCTGCGCCACGTACGTGCAAGATTAGGAGAAAATTAGAACCTCGTGAAGTTTAGAGATGTATAAATTACTGTGGGAAAATGGCAAATTAATTTTTCCATTTTTGTGTTTACATTAATCTATGAATCACAACGTGATGTAATCGAAAAATTGAAATGATTGTTCAAATTCTAGAAATCTTTATGTACACAGAAAATTTTAAAGAGAAATGAACTTCTTTTTGATTGGTATTTAGCTGATAAATTGTTGAAACGGAGCAAGAAGGATGGATTATTAAAATTTTATGCTAACGTATAGATTTTACGTCGACTTTATTCCAACAAGTATAATAATTCATATCGAGCGAAATATTTAATCAGAATGAATTTTCGAAACACATATAATGCTTTACAATCGGTGCAAAGAATGTGATACGTAAATTTTTCAACGCGTGCTTTACGAATGCAATAAAAACAGATGAAATTTTATAGTCGCTGTTACCGTTCGGAAAAGTAAGAAACGGAGGAAAACTAAAGGAAATAAAGGAAATAAAGTTTCATCTATGAATCCTCACAATTGCAGCGGGAAAAGAACTATCAAGATATCCCGAGTCGAACAGGACCATTTTTACAATCTCTCCGTCCATGACTCTGAAAAATGTTTTCAAATACCACGAACACTGTCCCCGGTCGTTGCAAGAAAACCGCCCTAAAACATACCTCCGATTTTTACCGCGTCGCTTTCAATTCTTTTCCCAGATGAATCCTATTCGTCTCCCCAATCGATGCCACCGTTCTTCCCTGCCGCGACTTTCAGATCAAATCCATTTTTTCCCCAACGATTAATGCCCGAGGAATCCGGTCGGAACACGGATAAACGATTAATGTCGTTCGAGATGACCAGCTCGCGGTGTATCCTGGGTACAGAAGGCGGACACAATACTCTTACTCCATTGTACTCCCACCTTTTCTGGTCGGACAAAAGCCTCTCCTTAAGATGACGTCCACGGATGTCTCCGATGGCACGCCTAACGGTTCCGTGTCGCGGAACACGGACCAGGCCGAGCGCGTACGGTGCCATTATTTCAATTTCATGGGTGACCCGCGGTGGATTCATCTTGATGCACGCCTAATGAGTGCTGGGATTGTCCCTGATGCGGCAGCGGCGAACAAAGAGTGGCTCCGGCCCGGCACGCACGAGCTGCTCATTAGAGGAAGCTCTCCCTGGAACGAACACGCCCCTGCCATTCTCACGACTCTTCGGTAATCGTGAATCGGTGCAAAATTGACCGTTTCCATTTACCTTTTTCTCGGCCCACGTACACCTTTGCCTGTGATTCGCGTGCACAGCTAATATGGCGGTTGCGTCCGCGACAGTGCGAGCCTGTAGTGATCAATGTTATTCCCATTTCCAATAACGAAATTAGAAGTTTTGTACCCGTATAAAAAAAGTTTAGGAAAAGCGATAATTTTTCCACGCAACTTTCATCGAAATCAATCGACGAAGAAGCGTTAAATGACTTTTGTCCTAGGAACGCCGACGATGATGCCTTCAGCGTAACGTTACGGAGCGTTGTATCGATTTGTCGAACAATAGAGGCGCGATGGTAGAAAATCGCGAACGTTAATTCGCATCACGGTCGTTCAGATTTTCTCACGGATCATCGATTACGCGCATCTTGCGTGTCAGCCGTGTCGCGTGTCAACGACCGCCACTCTTAATATTGTCCAATTCGAAGCCAACCGCGTCATCGTCTGTTCTCGGTAAACGACTACACGATCTCGTGCGCCCCCGTTGCACAATTCTGCTCATTACGAGATTGACGCGAACGACCTTACAGGAGTGTTGGTTCAAAAAATTCCAATGCATCTTTTTAAAGTCGCGGTGACTCGCTAATGATCTTTCATTCTGGGGAAATATAATTAATTAAAAAAAAAATATATGACAAAGAATTAATTTGATCCACGCGTAAATATTGGAAATTTTTATTGGAAACAGTTTCTGAAGCGAAGGCAATTTTAATAAATTTGTTTTTTATTCTCATTGTCGCCGCCGAACGTCATATTCGGTGCGCAATCAATACATCTCTATGAGAACCAA
>SMSQ01019522.1:62608-97408 GCA_019453375.1 Ctenoplectra terminalis | reverse complement strand
CTTTCATCGAAATCAATCGACGAAGAAGCGTTAAATGACTTTTGTCCTAGGAACGCCGACGATGATGCCTTCAGCGTAACGTTACGGAGCGTTGTATCGATTTGTCGAACAATAGAGGCGCGATGGTAGAAAATCGCGAACGTTAATTCGCATCACGGTCGTTCAGATTTTCTCACGGATCATCGATTACGCGCATCTTGCGTGTCAGCCGTGTCGCGTGTCAACGACCGCCACTCTTAATATTGTCCAATTCGAAGCCAACCGCGTCATCGTCTGTTCTCGGTAAACGACTACACGATCTCGTGCGCCCCCGTTGCACAATTCTGCTCATTACGAGATTGACGCGAACGACCTTACAGGAGTGTTGGTTCAAAAAATTCCAATGCATCTTTTTAAAGTCGCGGTGACTCGCTAATGATCTTTCATTCTGGGGAAATATAATTAATTAAAAAAAAAATATATGACAAAGAATTAATTTGATCCACGCGTAAATATTGGAAATTTTTATTGGAAACAGTTTCTGAAGCGAGGGCAATTTTAATAAATTTGTTTTTTATTCTCATTGTCGCCGCCGGACGTCATATTCGGTGCGCAATCAATACATCTCTATGAGAACCAATTAAGTTCATCTAATAAAGGTATCGATTCCAACTTCGACCACTGTATTCGCGATACAATGGCAATGACGTCTGAAACTGAATTCCAACTTCTCTGCGAAATGAAGCAAACGTAAAACACCGAGTCTATCTCGACACAGAACCCTATGGTGTCGAGACAACGACAGTTATCGAACCACTTCTTGTATCACTTAGACACCGACTAACGATGCATAGGCCATCCACTGTGAAACTTAGCAAAGCGTGGCGAGGACAATCGAAAATCCGCTACGAATCATAAAAGGAGTCATTAAACGGCCTCTGCTCGTCGTCCATCTCGCCTACGCGTCTCACCTGCGACGAAACACCGGACGGTAGAATTGCTCGTTTGCTCGTTCTCGACCGCGGAACATTGCTGCCTCGTCGCCATCTCTCTCTCTCTCTCTCTCTCTCTCTTTCTCTCGCTCTCTCTTGACTCCCTTTAATGCCACGCTCGCATAAACGGCGCGCTGTCTTGCGGACTGTGACGCGGCAATTTAGGCATTTGACCCTAAGGGTCCTCGCCGGGTTCAGCCGTTTAACCTCGATGCAATGTCTCTGTCTGCGGCCGTGTCGGCCGCAGCGTGTCTTGCTAGCGAGCGAGCGCGCCCACACGATCCCCCCTCGTGCATTCTTCCTCGGCATTCCTCCGCTTGTCTTCCTCCCCGCGGCGACCGACCTTCCCGGACCGAGCGCCGACTGCTTCGTGGCTTGACCGCCTCCCGAATCTCCGCGTCCTCCTCGTCCGATGATCGTCCTGGGCTGCATAGCGTCTCGTTAACCCTTTCGCGACGGAAGCACTGCTGCTTGACGAAAGGGAGCTCATAGAGAAACGTCAGGACACTTTTTCTTAAGGGTTGATGGATGTTTCTTTGGTTTGGTTCAAGTCGTTGGAGTGTTGGGTTGGAATTTTCAATTTTTTGAACAATTGTCTTATGGGTTTGCGATGGGAGCATCGTTCCACTGAACTAAAGGGAGTTGATAGAGAAGTCGGGGTATTTTTTTGGGGGTTGATGAAAGTTTGTTTAGTTCGGTTGAGGTTATTGGAGTGTTGGGTTGAAATTTTTGATTTTTTTGATAAATGTTTTGAGTACTCGATATGGAAGCACTCTTGGTTGACGAGGGAGAATTAAGTGAGGAAAGACAGGAAATTTCTTTTATTTTTCTTTTTTCTTTCTTTTTTTTTTTAGGAGATTGATGGGAGTTTCTTTTATTTAGGTTAGATTGTTGGGGTTCTGGGTTGGAATTTTAGAGTTTTCTAATAATTATCTTATATCTGCATTCGCAATGGAAATACTGTTGACCGACGAAAAAGAATTCATAGAGAGGCGATAAGGTATTTTTGTAAAGAAAAAGTGTTGATAGAAATGTCTTTGGTTTGGGTTAGGTATTTGGCATGCTGGACTGAAACATAGGATTTTTGTTTTTTAACAATGATCTTGCAAGCTCTCTGCGTTTAACGCATTAACTGTGTAACGTTTAAAACGAATGATGGGACCATGATGAAAAGTCACGTTGTCGAACCGCATGAATATTACTCCAACTTGAGTTACACCTACTTGTTCTCAATTATTTCTCAATTATTCTCCTTCTCTTTCAGCTCCACCCACTATTACGGTTCTCTTCATTCCGACACACGTTATCTCGTATCCATTTTTCCTTCCAATCTCCGGATTATTTTTCCTCATATTACATATCTTATCGTGTATTATAAATTGTATTGCTATTAATATTCGAAGGATTGGCGTGGTTATGCAAAGTATCGGAGTTAAGGAATCCTGTCTAGGATCGTGTAGGTGGTGCTCGTTTGGAGCATTATGAGAGGAAGGAGGAAATCTACCGACAGTCTGGATAGCTCAATTGGTCGGAGCTGTCGTTTGGAAAACGAATGATCCGGCTTCGAAATGCATCGTCGGTTGTGTTGATGAATGGTCTGTGCCAATGCAAGCGTCACGTCGATCCTTTCGCGGTGCTGATGAACGCGTGTTGCTCTATTATGCAGTTTCCTGCATTTCGTCTAATACAATAAGGTCCTTTACGTGGATATGTTCATCCTGTTCCGAGACTGAAAATTACTTGAAAATTACTTGAAAAAAACTAAAAATTAAGTTCGTGAAAGTTCGGAATGTTCGATACTATTTTATAGACAGAGTTCTTTGAATCGTTGATGAAAAAATATTTTTCTCATTCCGTATTAATATTTTTCTTTTTTTATTAAGTTTTGTCTTTCGCGAGATATTTTTAATAATAAACGATATACTACTATAAATGGTGAAACATATAACGGAATATATAAATATGAATTTATGAAAATATACATGATATACGTCATTAAATGTTTGAAGCATTAAACCCTGAAGAAAGTAAATTAAATACTAAAAGTAAAAGAAGTACCTCGTACTCAATTCTCATTAAACATCCAACTTTGTTACACAGTGAAGTCTTCACCGCACCGAACAGTTTACCACACGATCAAATTACTCACGACGACACGATCGCAAAAACTTTATCGATTCTTAATGGGTTACTTGCCATTCTTCGAACAAGCTCCACTCCAAATGACAAAAGTCGTAAACTTTGAACATGCATCCCCAGAGTGTTCTCATCAGTTACTCTGCGAGAACAAACGTGTATTTTTCAAGACAATCTAGACGCCTAATTTTCTTCCAAGCACGCAAAACCCCGGTTGCAGCTCGGCTTGTAATGAGTCCGAATGAACGCCAACAAATTACAGGATAACGTCTGGTAAAAAAGGAACGAAGAAACAAAAAAAAAAAACAAGAAAAACACGACCGAAAGAAAAATAAAAAAAACAAGACCAGAGCGTAGAGACACAGTATGGAGCGGTGTTTTATTACCAGGTCGGAGAATTAAGGATATTTTCGTGGAGCAGCAAATTACGAAGATGCAGTTACGTAGCCCCGAAGTACATGCACTTTTTGCGAAATCCATTCGGTCGAAGGTGGCGAGAAACGCGTTTAAAGTTCCGCTGGCCGCCATGTTCTTTTTTTTTTCGCGCGAACAGAGGCGCAGTTTAAAACGGGTCAGCTCGCCGCCTCGAAGCCACGTTTAATGATACTTTCGGTCAGGTCCAAGCGAAGAACTTTCGCGAACGGGACGCCTGGAAGTCGATCTTTATTAATAAAATCGGAGATGCGCATAAATTGCAAGAAAAATTCCCGGATAGCCGGCGCGTACTTCTTCCTCCATCTTTTTTTCTTGTTCTTTTTTTACCCCGTTCTTTTCCCTCGTTCCCCTCTCGTCGAGCACCCGTGCATCATCCCCAACGACCTTCCAAAGTGCAGCCAAGCCGAGCAGCCTTCGGGGGACGGTTAACCGCTGCTCCGTGAAACGGTTTGGCGCACCGTGAGGGCCTCGTTAACCCGTAAATCGAGTGTCTTCTCAAACCGAAGAGAGTGCACTTCGCTGTACTTAATGTCGTCGGCGAAAAACGTCCAGCTCGGCGATAAGCTATCAACGATTAGCGCCTTCCCCTCGTGGCGAACCGTCTTCCTGGTCAACGTGAGCTCGATGGCGTTGAACGTAAGGAGATGGTTCCAGCCATTTTCGAAGGGCTACGTGAAAGTTTATCTCCTTCCTCTGTTCTCGTCTTTGTGATTTTAATGGATGATAGATATTGAATCACAGGTTGATGTTAACAGTAGATTTACGGGCACCAATTGAATCATTCTAACGATTGCGTTGGAATGGAGTTTTTCTTTTTTTTTTTTCGTTTCTTTTTTTTTGTAACGATATTAGTTCATTTCATTTAAATCCATAAATTGTTTTTATTGTTTATTTGTTTAAACAGAGATTTGTTTAGTAGATTGTTTGTATTAAGTTGGATTTAAGCTTGAAATCTGAAATTCAAAGTGAAAGTCAAATTAACGGAAAGAAATCTAGGGTTAACGTTGATATTGTACGTGATATTTTTTTTATTTTTTACTTATATCTTTTCTATCTCAAATTGGTTAGTTTCTGTTTAACGGTTTAGTTTTAAGTATGTATAATAGCGTTTCAGGATCTGTTGTACTTAATTGATATTATGAAAATTATCAAACCTTCGGTACGTAAGCAGCTTCGGTATAATTAAATGCAGAAGTAAGATATCTCGCGAGGTTTTTTAACGTTCTGTTTGAAACATTAAGATATAATTGTGGAATAATCTGTTGGAAAAATGGCGAGTAACCGATGTTGCGCGCTATTAACGCGTGGAAGGTAGGCGAAAACACGTCCCACTCTTTGTGCAGTGTTAGGTGGATACGGAGAGTCATCTTATCGAATAGCGGAGGAAACGAGTTGAGTACAGATAATAAACTGGAGTCGTAACGAAAGGGACGGTACAAATCTCTGTAACGATGCTGTAATTATAATCTTTATTCTTCCTTGAAAAGGATTAGTTGGAATGAATTTCAGATAATTCAAGGATATTCACGAAGTCCTTGTCGGAGTAGAAAATTTTTAAACGCGACAAGTAGATACGGTAATACGAAGTACAATTCGTATTAAAAATATAAGTTTAGATGTTTAAATTATGTTACACCGACTTAATTAGTATAACACGATCCTTTAATCGGTAAGAATGTGGCGTAACCTCAATATCCGTATAAATATTTATGCAGCTTCATTTATATCTATAAATAAGAAAACACGTATATAGCTACAAGCTAATTACGTTTGCAAGAAAGATGAAAGAAACCGATTTTAAACGACTTCATTAACCGATTAATTGGCCGGGTTGTTCGATTTCTCTACGTCAACGCAATAAATAAGAAAACGAGCGATAAAATATTAATATCCTACAATCGTTTCAATTTGTACCGTTTTAAATAAGTAGAACGTCACGCAAGCATGCCCGTAAATGTTCAACCTATTTTGTTTTTTCCTCCAAGCTTCCGTTTTCATATTAGGTACTTACGATTTCCTCTTAATTTTCTCCTTCGGAGAGAACCGCGTCACCTACTCAGAAAACATAATCTACAACCCAAACTCCGGCTAATCCCCGCGTGATCACTGAACCGTGGCTAAACTTCATCCCCAAAAGTAGAATCTTCGACATCTATCCCGCTCTAATGCTCGCGCAGAGGTGTCACATTGTGAAAACCAGGAAACTGGAAAGGACAACCGCGGTCCTGCAGCGGAATCTGGTAATCCTCCTTGCATAATCCTCTTGCGAATTTCAACCGTGTACCGCCTTGCCTCGTGTTCCGAGTATGGAACAACATAGAAACGATACGAGAGACGTTCCAAAATCTAAACTCTACGTTCTACACTCGAGATCCTTGCAATTCGAGCAGTTTCATCTCGATTAATGGATTCATTCGGGGCAAAGGAAGCTGTTCTGCCAGGAGAAAATGATTCTCGAGAGTATGGCTGTGGAAAGGCCTTTCCGTGGGAGACAAACACCGCGTCCAAGAGAGCACGCGTAGGTGGGATTACATCAGCTTAAATGCCGTTTGGAGGTCTTCGTGTACGTGTCTGATGCCTAGATAATGCTCGTATTCATTACATTAGCCGTGTATGAATATTAACTCGTTTAGGTGGAAGGACGTGTCTCGTTTGTCTTGCACCGTCGCGACTGTAATAACCGAACAGGAATTCCAGCCACCGTATTAGCCCAAGTTATCACGTCCCATTCTATAACAGGATTTATTAACAGGATTTATTATAGGTTGATCGTTTATTGCGAAATATATGGTATTTCGAAGAAACTCGACCTATGTTTCCGTATCGAAGTTACGAATTTTTCCATCGGAGCGGTTTCAGTTCTCTTTGAAATAAATAATTTCGGAAACAAGAGTTGATCCAGGGAGACTTTTACGAGAGCAACCCCTTTATCCCAGAAGATACAAAATCTTAAAAAAATTAATTCATTATCCATTCGATACCGTATATCAAGAAAGTTTAAAAATATTAATTTTAATACCTTTTATATTTTTTTCTCTTAGTAAAATTAATTATTCAAACATGTTTTAATTGTACTGTTTTTTATAATCCAAAAATAATGAATGTCAACTGGATTATTCAGGTTACTGTACAATGAAAATGTTCATAAATTAATGAATAAAATAAAATTTACATATCGTGCTCCCTCACCGGAGCAAGGTGAACCCGCTACATAAAGTTGAGATAAATGTTAATTAACCACCCTCTGACAGAGCGATCCAGCGTGACGAGATTTCTCTATTTTCAACTCCGTACGTAATTAGCAAAAACCTACTTATCTTTTTCGCCAATGCGCCCCAGACTCTCTTAAAAAGAAAGCACCCTACTGGAGCACCATAGACGCGTGTTCGACGAGTGGAACGGAAAAAAAGGGGCACGGTCGATCGGAATAAATAACGTTGCAAATAACGTAGCTGGTTGCACCGTGATAATTACTGTAATTTGAACTCCATCGAAAGATCGTTCGTTCGAGCTGTTCCGTCGATCCATTTCCCCTTTTTTACCCGTCTTCTTGGGTCGAATATTGTGCAAGGTCAGACGAGCTTTAGACAGGTTCAAATTATCCATCGACGCGCGGTCCCTACGGTGGCGAGTGGCGCTTTAACAACCGTCTGGAGTAGCGAGTAGTGCTAATGACGAGTCTGAAAACTGTGAAGATGCTTAAAGGGTGCAGTGAAAGAAGCCTCTTGAAGCGGAATGTCGGCGTGGCGCACGTGATGCATGAAGATCGCGCGCCACCGCCACGCGGGGAAAGGAAAGAATAACGTTGCATAGAAAACCGAACAGACTACTTGGACAATGCGTCTGGGGAATGAGACCCTCTCGAGGTCGCGAGACAACAACTAAATTTCGCGAAACGTGTCGCTTTGTCGTTTCTTTGGTCGTCGAAACGCTGATTTACATATTACGTTCTTCAGATCTTCAGGATGATAGAATCGAAGTGTGAAAGCTGAGTTCTATTGGGGAATTAGTGATGTTGAATGTTGTTAGAAGTCTGAGAAACAAGTATCTTGTAAAGATTGTAACGACAGACGTACAATGCAAATTATTCTTTCTTTTTTCTGTCGGATTTATTTTATTCATCGATGCAGGTAAGAATTTTCTCTCTTTCAAAGGATTCTTATCCTTATGGTCAGTCTGCGTTAATTACCTTTTGTAAATCTTATTATCGTAAAAAATAATTTTGTTGCACGCGATTCGCCTAAAACGAAATTGGCTGATGAAGGCATGGATGAAGCTTGTTCTGCTGGCTCGTTCTCTTTCTTGTTGGTATAGAAGAAAGGGGGTTCGGAAATAGATCAATAGATATAATACGACTTCCCTCTTTTTCAATCTCACTCCTAAAACAGAAAACGATACGTGGGCGTGGAAGGGACCCAAGGGGCACGCGAGCCCCCGCTTTACAACGCTACCTTCCAAATACACCCTCACGGCTGCTAATATAACTTTTTCCACATAAACCGCATCCTTCGCGGTTATCCCCTGGTAATGCATCCAGAAACAAAACGAAAGACTTCCACACCCGATTGCCTACGATTTATCGACAGATTTCCCCAGAGGAACGTTCAAAGTCACGAGTTCTGTCTTCGAATCGATCGCCCATCGTTCATCTTAACCAGGAACAAGTAACCACCGACGAATAATAGATTACGCTACAGATTCCTTAAAAACGAAGATATTTTACCCCGTCGAGGGTCGTAAGGGCTCTAGCCCGCATAAATTTCACGGGAATGGTGCCATTTTTCAACGTGGCGGCTCCGTGCACGCGCTTCGAGTCAACGAGAAGGAACGCTCGGTCGTATATAGAAGGATCGAGGTCGCACAAGCCAAACGCGCGAGCCGAGCTTTTTAAACTGTTTTCCATGCGAAAACGTCCGGTTGACGAGCGTTCTCCGCGTTCCGACGACCGGCAATCATATATTCAAACGGTGCGCTCCCATTTACATAAAGAGTCACGGAAGAATGATTCCCAGATTTCGAGCATTCGCCACGACAATGTTACCTAGGGCTCAGGAACGCTCAGTTTTATTCGACGTCGCATAAAACGGAATTATACGACTACTATATGGCTACGAATTGATTCTCGTGTTCCTCTTACGATCCTTCGTGAGCTTTCTATCGATCCTTTACGGATATCCTTACTGCGATCGACGCACGCTGTTTTCTTTCTACGTTTGTAATACATGTTGTATGATGATTAGCAGGTAAAGAAGGTTTGAAATAATGGTTTAAAAATAATGGTAAGAAATGAACTACAAAATTTCTACGGAATGTGTTCGGATTGCTTGAACGTGGTCGCTGTGGTTAACACGTCAAGCGCTGCGTCGATTTTTGTCGATTTTCCATTAGACTGCGTGCTACGATACGAGTTCAAAGACATTTGGTCGAAAAATAGGGAAGAATTTAAGAAGAGAATTGTAAAAGCCTCCAAAGAAAAGTTGCATCTTGGATTAACGTATCTTAATAAAACTCATTAATTAATTGTAAAGTATTATTTTTTTAAATTGACACTGTTGATCGTCAGAAATCAACGACGTCCAAATGAAAACTTCAGCATCAGTCATCATCCGCAGATCATCCGCAATCTTCCATATTATATTTATTTTCCATCGCTAAAAATTACTCACAAAAATTGATTACCATTATGTCCCATATAAAAATGAACAACTACCCCAAACAGGCAACAATCTTTCGTAAGCTCCAGCAATAACCTCCGACCACAAGCATTGAACTTACCTCCACCGCTTCGAACACACAATCACGCGGTCCTTGTAAATTAACACCGATGTAAAACATTGCCATTAACGCTGATTTAACGCGGCATTCTCTCGCTGGAGCACCGATACAAGCCTGTGAATCGAACGTGGCACGCCTACCGCGTCACCCACACCTATTTACGCCTCTGGTCGCCAATAAAATCGGTCTAATAACGATAATCTAAAATTCCTAAACGCGGTAGGAACTGCCGTGGGATCGGCTCGTAAGTTCGACGAGATACTGGACGCCTCTTCGCGAACACGATCGCATTGCAACCGGAGAAAAATAAGGGTGACCGTATCGGAAGCGAACGCAAGGTTATATTATGCTTCATTAGCCGAAGAAGAGGCCGCGGGAACGTCTCGAGTGCAAAACGAACGCGATCGAAAATTTACGGGGAACGTCGAACCGTCGAGGATATGGAAACGGAAGCCTGCACGATTCGAGTTAATGGCCGTTAGGATCGCGAACGCGAAATGAGCAGTCTTCCCATCGGTGCGCTGAGCCCGCTTGCCTCTGGTCTCATAGTCGCTTTCAAATGTCACTGCGCGGTCTTTAACGCGGTTGTAACATACGAACTTTGTGCATCGACGACGGGGCGAATCTTATTTCTTCCTGGTGTTACTTGAAGTTTGTCGTTACCGTCTCTTAATTCTCTATGGAGAAAAAATTAGAATTGATTACAGCTTTTTTTTTTATTTTAATCGCGAGTCTGGAAATGATTGTTATGAATAGCTTGGTTAGGATCGGTATGGACGAAGAAAATTAAGTTAGAAAAATATGAAGTTATAGATTGTTGGTTTCGTGTCGTCTTGTGAAATCGTTGAATTCTATTTGAGAATTTTTTGTGTCTCTTCTTTATTTCTTTATTTTTTTATTTTTTTATTTTTTTAATTTTTTTTTTTATATGGGGATTTAGTGTCGCATCGACATCTAAGTCATTAGCGATAAAGGATTCTGTAAAGGTTCGTTTAAATTTTGTTAGAAAGATTAATGGCGATTAAGTACCTGATCGTATTTTGTTACATGCTTCTGTGAGGTTAGTGCCGTGCCTGGTTCGATTCTTATGTGAATTGAAGCGGTTTGAAAAGTGCAAATGTGTTATGGATGGAAAATTGATTCTCATGGAATAAAATGTTTCTTGAAAGTCTTCATAAAATATTTGAAAACGATGTACGAAAGTTTTATTTGCTTCGATTGCTTTTTTAAACTTGTACGAGGTTTTAAAATGTTTTACTATATTTATACGTCCTAACGTGGGAAATATATTGACGGTATGTTTTCTGAATTACTTTTGGATTACATTGCGTTCTAGATAAAAAAAAACTCCAATAATACTAAAAATGTATAATTTCGTTAAAAAAATATATACCCACACAATCCATATTTGTATCTAATTATAAAAATATATATTCTACGACATAATAGTATCGAACGATCATTTTCTATCTCGATGACTTCTGTCCTGTCTGCTACAAAATAGCACTGAAAGCATAGAAATACAAAGGACATATCAGTAACCTAGATATTTCGCAATTTCCACCTACCTTATAACATAGACTGTAAGCTTGCTATTCAGAACTTTGTAAGAATGGCGCATTTGTTAAACGACCTACTGTACGATGTCACGAATTTATGGTACATCAATCACGATTGAGTGCTTCGATGAAACGTAGAACTTTATGACAATGGAGTAACTCCTGAAATCTTGTCTCGTTCCGCAATAAGTATCAATCGATCAATCCGTGAAGTTTGTTTTAAATACTCTCGCTTTTATTTTTACAGCTTTTTCAAGTAACAGTATCATAAATCAGTATCCGTGAATGAAACTGCTTACGAAATCATACGTATCTTCAAGCAAGTTCGACAATACACTCTCGTTGCGTATCTAACGTAAAAAAGTCAGAGTTAAGGTACGACTTCAACCGGTACCTTAATTCTTTTCTACTATTCGAAATATACATGCTTCGGATGCCTAATTAAATATTTTTACAATATCAATACTACTCTACCAAGTATCCATAATACAGTACTGGCCAATAAAATTGCACAAAATTTGTCGAATATTTAGATACACTGGAAACTTGGTAACAATACTAAAATTCTATCGTGGTCTTTTAATACTTTTGAATAATCTTATTTTTAAGTTGTTCGCGTGTTTCACAACTCATGGCCATAAGCTCCTTATCAACAGCTCACACGATGGTCCAAGGTGGCGCAATTTCTGTGGTCACTACTATACTTCTAAACAGCTCTCTCAATAATTATATTTCCTGCAGAAAACGGAAAAACACAGAAAAATAAGAAAATTTCTGTTCCTGTAAAAAAACATCCCCTAAACCTCATCGATGTTCGAACCTTCTTTCGCACCTCTATCACACTAGCCCAAACGCTCTTCTTTCGCGCATCTATCGCTCCAAACCACACACTCGCTTCGGTGTCACCATTCCCACACTACCTATCCCTCCTTCCACCTCCGTCCACCTCAATTAATCCTCGAAACAATGAACCACCTTTTCCGCGACGCAAGAAAAGTCGCAGCCGTTGAGAAACTAGTTCCGAATAAATTTCTCTGGAGCAGATTCCATCCGAGCTGCGGTTCCGTGCTACGCAACTTCGTAGGAAAGATATGTATAATACCTCTCGCCGGTGGAATCTGTCGGCCCGGCCGGAGTAATGGAAATAATGAGGCCATAGTGGCCGTAGATACGTGCCGGAGATGGCGGTATCTGGCGAAGAACAGCCTCAAGCCAGCGTTCGTCGAGCGAGGCCTAACCGTGGCGGAAGTGGCGCGAGATTCTCCTCGATGGAAAAAAGAAAAGTCGGCTTTACGCACACGATCGCGTTCCTGGCACGATCACTATTTCTGAATTGGACTCTCTGGTTACGGCGGACGTGATCCGACACGATCGATCGTTCCGCGCTGTCAACCCTTTCTTTCGCGGATACCTGTGCTCGGTCGATCGGCCGGCTCCGGTGATCGTGCACTTTTTCGTGACAATCGACCACCGGTTTGATTTGTTGCGGCCACGTTCGTACGGACAGCCAAGGAATTCACTTTTCGACCCGGCATTTAGGTACGTTCTATGGTAAACTCGTGTCTGCTCGGTTGGTTACAGCGAAGCTTGATGGCGATGGTCTCGAGGATAGGAATACGACGATGATGAGATGAGATATGTGCAGGGTGAAGATGTTCGCTGGAATGTCCACGTCCCGGAGATATCTTGGAGATTATTCCTTTGTGTTCCACTATTCGAATGTTGATTATCGAAGTATTGATTTTTTTTGTTTGTTTTATATTTCTGTAGGTTCTGGTTTAGTCTTTTGGTCCATCAATTTTTGATTCGACGCTTCTGTTTTGTTATCGATAGCGCTCACTGTTCGTCATTTTTCAGTTACCGTTTCCTGGCTGATACCAATGTTAACTTGCAACCAGTTTCTGCTGTTTTATCGCGAAATACAGATAATAGATACAAATGGAATAAAATAATTTTGCATAATATTCCGAGGTCCACATTGATTTATTCTAATGTCGAGGAACGCAATACCTACGCCACCGTCCATAAGTATTCGACCACCTTCTGTCTATCCAAAATATACAAAATATACAAAATATATTTGAAATAAAGCATCTCGATCTAATTTTTACCACACTATTTCTCTCTTACACTCATAAGAAAATCAAGCTTCTGTACGTCAATCGTATAAATTTCTACTTATTCTACTTACAGGTATTCACATTATAACTTGGATATAAACTTTTTCGATCCGATTCCACCAACTGGTCAAATTTATGAACCAACTTATGGAGGCTAGTGCGTATTCTAACATTTAACGCGAGCCACGCTGTCGAGTTCAATTCAACGCGGAATCGCAACAGACTCCAAAAATATCCCTTCGTCATTTTTAACCGGTGTACCACTTACCACTTACAGTACCATCCTGAATACGTATCCGTGCTTCCCGATATATACCCAGCACAGAAATCCAATGAAAACTAGCAACGAATCGAGAAAGTTTGAGCGCGATGCATCAGAGTTCGCTGGACGATGAAACCGGATGCCAGGGCACGAGTGTCGATCGCGGTTGTGGGAACGAAGTTGCAACACGCCGCTTCCATCAAAACACGAATCTCTTTCTCTATCTATCCCGGCCATGTTTCGTCAGCGGGGCACGGATCGTCGATGTCAGTCGGATACGAGAGAGCGCCCTGGCGTTTCAGAGCCAAGATGGCTGCCGGAAAAAATTAGAATACAACCGGGCGTGTCCGGTAATGCTTCCAGCCGGACTACAATGAACCGAAGTACCCTGGAAAGCGATTGCTACACGGAAATGCGCGTATATGCCTGGCGTACAGGCTACACGTATGATAAATAAGGGGAGAGGAACCATTCCTCTGCCTTCTTTCTTTATTTGCCCGCTCTCCTCCGTCCCGTTCCCCTCGTGGAACATTGCGCGTATCGTTCATGCGATTGTTCCTGCGCGGAGAAACTCTCGGCTTGACGCAACGACCATTGGTCGATGATTATGCAAGCGTGATCGATCGTCCTTTCGTGAATTTCTGATTTTTTAAATTTATCTTCAGAGCAGGAGCAAAGTTGGATGAGTAAGGAATTGAAAATTGATCGTTTTCTTTCGAAAATCCTTCCATGTTCGAGTCATTAAAATGCGACAAATTATAATTTGTGCGGTCGGTGAGGAGATTCTATTTATTTTCGGTTTTGTTGTACGGAAACTATTAATTTTCGTTCAAGCATATGTTACATTAGTGTTGAACGCAATTTTAGATTAGGAGCTGAAAGTCAATTTAGGATAAAAAAAGAAAAAAAAATATGTAAAAGGTTCTATCTGCTTTGATTTATGTTGTATAATATTATTCAAAGACACATTGAAGATAAGAGCCCAACTGATTTCTACGATTTATTTATTTCTTAAGTAGTTTATAATTTTTCTAACAATTTTCATATGTACTTATTCCTCGAAAAAATCACGGAAACCACAATCGCCCTTAGATTCCCCACCGTGCAAGGACTTCCTCCGCAAATGTTTGCGTCGGTCAGCCTCGAGGTAAAATCGATTAAGTTCTCTAACAGAGAATCACGTATCTGACCAAAAAAGTGGAACGGGATTCCGTTCTGACACCTTGACCAAGGTATTCTTTTTACTTTCCTTTGAATTCTGTTTCGAGCTTTTAATAGGAACCGCGGTCCGTGTAAACGTCAATTTCATCTGAAATCGTGCGATCGACTCGGTACCTTTCTCGAGCCTTCTTTTTTCCCTTCCATCGGTCTCCGTTGAATAATGCATGGGCGAAAGGTCCAACCGGGTTGTAATTCATTTATCAAAGCAATAAGTCAAAATATGATTCCCGGATTATTAATAGCTCCCATGTTTCTGGTGTACCGTTCGCCAGAACGCGGATAAAGCGATGCGAGACTTTCTCGCGCTCCCTCGAAACGCTTTTCATTCCCCGATACCTTGAACGTGACTTAATTATGAAAAATTGATGATCGTTCGCTCGGCCATAGTGCGAGCAACGCGTACACAGTGCTCGCACACAACGCGCGTCCACAGTTTTCGAGGCTTGCAACTGTATGTGAATTAATAACTAAAAACGCTCCCAGTTCGATCGATCGTGGAATGGAAAATTAATAAAGGTTCGTTTACAATGGCGATTGAATTGTGCCACGATTTGATCGACGCTGGGACCAGTAAATAATCTCGCGGTTGCTTTAGTTGCTCGCGGGAAATTTCATGGGGAATTTTCGACCAGCGATTCGACCATTACTCCATCTGCTCTCTCGAATAGTTAACGTATCGTTATTTAATGCTCCGTTTAGCGTCGGTTTCCACGTGCATTAGTTTTCCCTTGGAAATAGAGGCGACGACGATTTTTCCTCGAAAATGGCGCGCGATCAATAATTTTCGCGGGTACCGACGTTTTTATCTGCGGGAATAATTCAAACGCGCGCGTCGACAACTCGATATACTAAACGCGCGTGGTATATGGGAGCGTCGAACACGACGCTTGCAAGAAAAATGAACCTTAAACGGGCTGCAATCGTACCCGTTTTTATTCCCGTTTATCAACGTTGCAGTCGCGATACGTCATTTGGTGACGTTGCTGGTTGCTCGCTTATCGTTCTTCGTTTAAGTTCTTCTTTTGTGGTTACACGTGATGTGATTATCTGAAGTTGTGACGCTCTTTCCAATGTTTCTGCGACTCAATTCTATGGGCATTAAAACGTATGGTAAAATCTAAAATATACGCAAATAATGTAAATATCGTAATAAATAATATAGATACCGCACAATCCATAAAAACTTATTAATCGCCAATAAAAATAATAATAGAGCTTTTAGAACCAATTCCGCGTCGTATAAAGTACCAGATTTTTCCAAAAGTTTCTTTCTTTTTTATTAACAAGTAATGGATACGTTATATTTTATATTTTGCAATATATTATTACATGATATATGATCCATTTTGTTCTATCATCTTCCTTCACCTTTCGTTTAACAAATAAAGCTGCATGTTTACATAAACACTGCCAGACGAAGCCGCTGCGCTAAGATAACGGAAGAAACTTTCTGGACAACCTGTTACTAAACCCAACCACGAGCAGCCGATTAATTCTGAATCCATCGCGATGACCAAATTTTCCTTCCAACTACCCATCAGGCCTCCAGCATCCACGTCTAAAGACGATATCCCACATTATCGCTTCGTTAGCCGTAGAATGAATCATTAAACGAAATGGTCCCCTGGTTGGCCGCCTCCGGGGCTACTTTCGATCGATTCGATAAACAAAGCGTTCGCACGCGTCCTTTGTCTGTCGAGACGCGTGATTAAGCCCCGACCCCTTGGTGAAAAGGGCGACGGAATTTTTCACACCGCGAAAGGAGGAGCCTCGCGCTCTTTCGGCCGCTTCGCGTAGTCCCGCCGAGTCTTTGCTCGGCACACCTCTTACGACGTTCTCTCCTCGTGGCTGTAGGCGCGTCATCAATAACGTACTTTCCATTCTGTGCTTGCTCGAGGGCGAGAAGCACCGACGTAGGAGAGAGGCTAGCTCGGCCGAAGAGAAAGGAACAGCGGAGGGGAAAAAAGCGAAGAAGGTTGGCGGAGGTTTTTCGGGGAAGAAAGGGTGGGCATGATCGTCGGGCATTATCTTCCTAAATTGCTCCGGCGCACCAATATCCGCATAAAGGCTGCACCAAGCACCCCGACGTCTCCGCGTTCAATCTTCTGGTGTATGGACCACAGGCAGCCGTGGAACCGGATGGCGCACCCTTGGTAAACGAGCTTCTTGCACCCTTTCCGTTATTATTATTATTATTATTAACGATGTTGGAGACAGCGTGTCCACGCCTCGTGACCGTACGGGGGTCTCGTTTCGACGCCCGGGTCGACCCTCCGGAGAAATCGTTTGTTTTGTGTACAAGAGGTTCTTATGTTTTCATTGGATACGATGCGAGCATGTTTTGTCAGACGCGATTGTCCGGTGTGTCTTGTAAGTGGGTGATTTAGCGTGGTATCTACGTATAATTGTTTGATGTTGTTAATTCGAGAGGGCAGTTTAGAGCGTTTCGTAAACCGAGGAGGATGATGAATAGTTTCTCGTGGATAGAACATTGGAATATTTTGATAGAGGTTGTGAGTTTCGAACGAAACAGTGGTGTGTCTAATATATTCCACTGTATTAACATTTACGACATTTAGAATCTTTGTATTTACGCTACTTTTTTATTTTCGATTTCAATGATTATTTTATTCATCGCTTTATAAATTTCACTGTTTTCGGCTTTATCTGAATACCTCTGCAGGTGAAGTTTTGTTCATCAGTTTTACATAAAATTTAGTTAATTAACTTGCGCGTCTACCATTCACTCGATACGAGAAAAATAAAAAAAGCATATAATTTTAATGTAAATATATCACTGATTAATGTTTCTAAAATAAATAAGCGGAGCCAGTGTTCGCCGATATATTCCGTGTTAAACAGTTTGTGCCATTTAACAATGGTACAATCACGTCCTATCGATCAACGAAGAATTTTCACAACCTCCTTTCACGACTGCCCCCTCGTCGAAACGTCGTGTGCGCCATTTTCATGAGACGCGGTCGCAGCGCGTGCGGCGAGTCGATCCAATCTAATGCAAGTAGTTTTTTCCGCTTCGCTGTTCCTCGGCGAGTCACGCGCGGAAGTACGCCATTAACCTGTCGGTGACTTATGGACAGATCACACATAATAACGCGTTGATACACAGGGGTCACGTGGTGTAATAATACGAAGAAAGGCTCGCAGGCATGCATTAAAATAGTCTAATCTGGCGTCGATGCACGCACGCCCCCGCTACGAGCTGGTAATTATTATATTCCGGGAAGGTCTTCGCAAAGTGGATAATGACTGATAAATTTCATCGACTCCTCGGACCTCTTAAACGCCGCCCGAGAAAATCGTTCCCTCGATTAACGAGGATTTTCGCTCTTATCATTGACCCTTTCGATAAGAGAAAGAATGGTGATCGTAGGATTAAGAGTACCCACAACGGGAAAAAATTTTTCTTCAATTTTTTCTTTCTTTTCTTTTTCTCTTTTTTTCTTTTTTTCTTTTTTTCTTTTCTATTCTGATTGATTTCATACAATTTTTCTTAATTTTCAGGACTGTTTAATTCGATGTTTCAATAAGGATAAAAAGACTGTCAAACGAGTTACGATAATTTGTGGAAGAAAATGGCTCCCTCGTCGAATCGTTTTTTTTTTTTTGTGTAATTTACTTTCTCAGGATCTAAATAAGCAGATTTAATTAAATCTGCCTTGGCGATTTTTATGGCGATCCCTAAGAAGTTTGCTGAACATACTAAATGCAAGAGTTTCTAAAATAATATCTACATTGAGAGTAAAAAAAATTTCATTTATCATAAATGTTAAATGTTTCGAGAACGAGTGTGTTATAAAACGCTTTTTTGTAGTATTTAAACTTTTGTCTTAACATATTCCAGGCTTGTACTTAGTATCATAAAATATTTCTCATATTTAGCTTGGAAGCATCTTGACTTTTAGCTGTAGCTCATTCCTTGCTTAGCAGATTATGCTAAAGAGCATATTAAGTAACACAAGAAGGTACAAGCGCGCTGGTGTGAAATATACGAAGAATGATGCTAAGAATTAACTACGGCAATGAAAGCTTCAAGATTAATGCAACGCATATTTTGTTTTACAACATAAAATTACAAACCCAAAAAATATTTTACTTCAAAGCATGCGAATTTTCCGGTGTTTAAAACGATCGCAAATTAATTACTTAATTCACTGAACCAGCAACCAATCGATACGCTTTTCAACGTTACTACGTTCCCATGTACATATCACAATATTTCAAAACTATCGTAACAAATCGTTTGACTAATTACATTTTTTTCTCTGTTTACAGGTAAGACTCAACAGCTCTACATTAATACCAACGACTAGCGATGGAAAAAATCGTATACCGGATGGTGAGTGCAGCCTCGCTCGATCATCCAAACGATGATATATAACCGAACGGTTCGTTAGCGATTACAAGGATCTATTCTTAACGAACGGTACTCACGACCACCTTGTCAGCGCTTTTCCCTGATCCCATTCCCGCGGCGTGGCTTTAGCCGTTTAATATTCGCGTCTCGCGCCGAAGAGGTTCTCGGTTAGTCGATCGGAAGAGGAAGCGTGAAATTCAGCGAACTCGCAGAATTCTTTCTCCACGCTCGTGGCAGATGCCCGAAATCCATCCCTGATGGATGGTGCACGCTATCCAGCGTCTATTTCATTTCCCATATTCGATGGGATTTCATGACCCCTCGATATATCATCGATGCGTTAGACATGGTAATGTCTCTCAGCTTAAATGATATATTCCCTCATGGCGGACCATTTCGAATCTGTACCAATGAAAACACAAGATCGTGCTATGTAGCTTTTATCGTTTCGGGTAGCAATTCTCAACAAAATTGTAACAGCTTAAAAGCTACGATTTTATGGTTTCGGGATATACTTGGATCTGCTACGTATTTTTATTCTTCGCTTGCGCAGATATTTATATTTTTAAGTGAAAGAAGGAAAAATGTATGCGATGGACTTCCAGTAAAGGACGCCGCGATACAGATATAAAGAAAGAGAGTTGATTCAGGTGAATACGATAATTAACACAGTTGTTCATCGATCATAATATTGTGGTGTTAGATTTATCAATGGTGTTAAACCGGATTGTGCTTACAATGAATCGGTGTACGGACACATTTAGGGATAATAGGAACTAAAAATCGGAATAACACGCACTCTGCACTCCCAGATTTTCTCCTTACCGCGTATCTTCGTTTCGCCGCGTCACCCTTCCGTCCAAAAATCGCATTCTTCCAGCGCATTGCTTGAAATCATTCGATCCTATCGCATACGTTCTCCGAACTCGTTCAAACAAACTGTCACACTCTTCCAACCACTCTGCTCTCGCGCACTCCGTTCGATCTCCTTTCGTATATCCTTTCATACGCGACACTCGCTCATTTCTAATACCCTACAATATTTATCATCTTCCGCCGGAGCACCTTGGCAACAAAACTATTTTCAATTCTATTACGCGTCCATTATTCTCAATACCAATTCAGTTTATCTTTTTACACCTTGATGCATCCTATCCATCCTCATCAGCCCTACAAACATTCTCGTTTTTCCTATTCACCTATCCTCACCCGCATCGAGCCATCCGAGGAAACTTACGTCTACGAATATAACCTCATCTTCGTGCTTCGTTCGATCGTTATCCTCATAGGGACGTCGTTACAAGCGATTCAATTCGCTTTATCCGTGGATCTAGACTCGTGTTCGAACCATCGGTTTCTCGTCGTTTCGCAAATTGAATGCTCGATAAACGCGAACGGGAAACGAGACGAAGAATATTTCAAGGAATCGCGCGACGATCCATAATGGCGCGCGAACGCCGATCCTCGGCCGTGCGGCTTGGCGAACGATAATTAAGGTAAAAACAGGACGGTTTACTGGCTGCTGTTGAGGGCTAACCGCACCGCTGATTACTATAGTTAGAGCGACATTAAGAGCGGCAGTTTTCATGCGAGGGAACAACGTAAATAACGCTAAGTCGGTCTCCATCGGCGGTTTCTTTTCCCTAGGGAGCTGGCCGAGAAAGCTGTCGGGAATGGTAAACACCGGTGCGTACGCGTAAAACGAAGATCGAAAACGACGGAACTGTTTCGAGAAACTACTTTGTTTAAGAGCCGTACTTTTCCGCCGCCATGGTCACGCGAAACTGCATCCACCGTGGCTTCTTCCTTTCTCTAGACCGGAGTCCATAGCGTATAAGATGTTCCAAAGTTATCCATGGATATTGAATAGATTGGTGAAACTTAAAAAAAAAAAATAATAAAGGAGTCTTAATATTTGAGTGATTTTGGACTAATTGTTTTGGAGATTTTTTATTTCTCAATCTTCGTTTCGTTCTGAGAATCGTGCCCTAAAATAATCATAGATTTTTTATTTAGCTTATTCGACACCTGCTGATAATCCAGACGGGTTAAAATTGTGTTGAAAGTGTATAATATAGATAAATGAGCTATATTAACTATATCAACATTCATGCTTATTTAAGCGAGAAAAAAAGTTTGAATTCATATAAGAACGATTTTTACAAGTATCTCTATTCCAAAGTATTTATTGATACACTAAGTTATCAAGCTATAAATTATTCTGCGTGCGAGGACTTTGATAGATGCAGCATCGTCCAGCAACAAAAAGTATCAACGTTTATATAAATTTTTAAGACCTAATGCGTATTCATTCGTTCAACTCTATCGAACGTCAATACTTAATTAACTTTACCGGCGCACGTACGAGTACATATGTGCAGGAACAATCGAATCGAGTATCGCAAATAACGAATTCAATGCTACGATCCGGAAGTTACATGGATTGGAGTTTTGCAGGTCGTCGACGAGGAAATAGGGGGTGCAGGTGCACCCGGTAGCGTATCCGGGGATCGTCGAAAAGTGAACAGTGTTTGGGAGTTAGAATGTTGCGAGGTGGAATGTGTACGTACAAAAGAGTGTGGTGGTAGGAGAACAAGAGTAAGGGAACAAATAAAACGCATTGGAGAGCTGAAAAGGGGGCAGGAAAAGTGGAGGTAGCAAAGAATTGGGCGGAAAGGGAAGGTTGAGAACAAGAAAAAAGAAGGAAATCCAGAGGGTGAAAGGGGACGAGCGAGCGAGAAAAAGGGGATGAAGGAAAAAAAAAGAAAGAGAAGGAACGAGGAAGAGGAAAGCGAACAGAGATAGAGGGAGGAAAGAAAGGGATTTAAAGCGAGAGAGAAGGAGGGAAACAGGAAAAGAGTAAGACAGAGAGGAAAAAGGAGGGAATAGAGAGAACTTTGTCGACAACTATCGTTGGCTCGAAGGCCTGCAGGCACCGGGGAAATATGCGCTGTGATCGGAGCGTGTATCAGCGGTGGAATCGCGCGACAGAGACGCCGAATCGATTCCCGTGGAACAAATCACCTCTCCCTGGTTTCTTTCTTGCTCTCCTCGTGAAGGGGAAGAATTGATTTTGCCCGGTTGGATCATTCGATATTCGCGATAAACACGAAGATACTTTTTGTAACCAGCGACTCGATCCTTGTCGATTTAAAGTAAGAAGGAGAAGTAAGAGGAAAACCTCGTAGACGGTACACAACGTCGTTAACCGGCAACGAATCGCGACGTCTGAACAATAACAGATACTACATCCGCATTAGGCGATGCACGAAGGCTATCGACGGGATTACCCGGTGTTCGATAAATTCCTGGCTTATTAGCGTCCCATAGGTTTATTAACATTGTAAACGATCGGACGTTTGAATGGCAAATACTTGAAATCCCTATCCGGAAAACATTCCGGAAATTGCAGGTCCGTTTTATCGGACTCCCCTTTTCCCTCTTTCGAGCGGCACGATCGATGTAATTGTTTCTTCAGCCACGAGTCACGGAGAGAAAGAAAAAAAAAGTTACAAGAGAAAACGTACGGTGCGCGCGAACACGTCAGAGACCGGCAAACTCATTAGGTCCTTAAGTGCCGGATTAAACAAACGTTCCCGTGGAAAGCAAGCAGATTACAGGTCTCGCAACGATGTAAACGAGTCGCTTCGCGAACGTACCTCGGCCCCCTTCTACGATACGTAATTGCGAATTAGTTTTCTTCAACGAATTCCTCGGTTAGCCGCCCGATAATCCTCGTTTACACGCGCGATAACTATTATTAATTTCCTGTTGGCTTGTTGGTCGATAAGACACCGGCACAAATCCTATGCATATAAAAGCGAGATGTACATCTCGCTGGCAGAACAAGCTCGTACGTAGACGTCGGTTGTGTTTGATATCGAACGAAACAGCTATAAAGAAGCTGGTTTCCATTAAGCTACGCGTATACGACATCGATTGCATTTTCGTGTTCAATTTCCTGCTCGAGCCACTTTTTTCCCTTATCCATCGGTCTTCGAACGAGCAACAGTATGGAGAAAAATAACGCCGTTCGAGACTTTGCACCGAGTTTTTTGACTTCTAGAAATTGCTACGACCGGAGGACCCGCTGCGCGAAATTGGTATCGTAAGAGTAGTTGTTTGAGTTTCCGATATGTTGGCATTCTTTTAATTTTCCAGTCATACGTTATAACAATGTTTCTTGGTTCGAATGAAATTGGAGGATAGGGATATTGCGAAGATCTTAAGCTCAAACGCTGGATGTCTAGATGTTACGGAATATTATTGTTAATGTATAAAATTTTTAAGTCGATAATTCCTGGAGTGAAATCAATTTTTTCTCTGCTTCATATAAAACTCTAAAATGCAAATCTTCATAATCGGAATGAAGTAATCCCTTTGACGAGATAAAAAAATATATAACATCACCCAAACCAGAAAATTTATTTCTTAACCAACATCGCCTCCATAACGAGCACTTTACTAATTCAAGTTTCGAGAATTATCGCGAGAGCCCCGAGCTCTTTTTTGCCACAACAACGACGGGTCCAACTTTTTTCTTCTATTTTTTTTTACGTACGGGAACCACCATTAAAAATCGTCCTCGACTCTTATTATCAGAATCATTCGAAGTTCCCAAAAGTCGTAACCCAACGGGCGTATTTCATTCGTCATGGCCGACCGCGGACCGTTATACCTTAACGATCCTATAAATGGACCAAACAGCGAGACCGCGGAAGCGGAACACTTCTAACGAGTTTCATTGAAATTCACGAGAATCCTGGTTGACCCCTCCGTCGCTCGATGTCTGACGGAACTTTCGAATAAAATTACCTTGGACGCGGGATGAATCGCGAGCGTGGCAAAAGGACGAGAGCAGAGAGGCGTTTGTATCGACCTCTCGCCGGTGTAGAGAAATCCATCGGTGGAAATCCATCGATCGTCGTTCATCGATCATCATCCACCGATGACGTGGCGACAATCGGTGCCAATCGAAGCTCTAGGGTTGCGTACGCCCGACCAAGAAGGTCTCCTAATGAAAGATGGCGTGGCAACGCGTCGAACAACCGTACGCGATGCTGCGCGTGTAACAGGAAGTAAACGAAATTTCGTTTCGAGTTGGAGCTTGTTGTGTCGGCGGCGTTCGAGTAGATATATTTCACGATGGTAAACGCGTGGATCAGAGTTTGCGTTTGATGGGTGATTTATTAAGTTTTCCGATACGTTCTTAGATAATGGTGGCGAGATTCGTGACGCTTTCGAGGATCTGTGTTAAGGATTTTTTTGTATTCAAATTATTTATTTTATTAGAGGATTTATTAGAGGATTTTTTTATTTGGAATATGATTTCGATAGTTGGTTAGCATTCGGAGTGCAAACGTGAAAAATAGGAAGGTAAGAGGAGCAAAATAAATGATACGATAATGATAACTGTACGATCACGAGGCAGGACTTAATCATTGCTAAATCTAATTTGAAGGATGCTATTACCTAACTTTGTAAATGTGTACGATGATAATATATCGCATTAAATTAACACGGAGAGTAATTATGATAATTCAAGGTGCATAAATTCGTTTCCTAGAAACGAGAAATACTCAGATATTCATTATTCAGTTTCTAACCAGAAGCATCTTATCTCGTAACATGGTACCATGTATAAATGATAGATGGGTATCGATAACTAGGCGTATTAAGGTATATTCATGTCGCTGCAACTTTGTCCAGCAATATTCTCAATAGCCTACAGAAGAACTCGTTAGATTACGGCAACTGATACCCATAATATGAGTGTTGCACGCCGATGGCACACGGGGTCATGGATTCCAGCACCGAAGAATAGCGATGAAGTTGAACAGTGATGCTCCGTTGCAAAGCCTTAAGCCCTGTTCTCATACGTGCAACATGTGGCGTAGAATATTCGTGCATAAAGCCTCATCCTGTTTTCCAGTTGCATGTGAGAATGCGATTTTAATTCAAAACGACTTCAATTCCGCCTCGAATATTATGCGCTGTACGTTACACTTGTAGAAACGTGCCTTAAAGCTATATTTTTCGCTGCCTCGGACCGCATTCTTACACGTACGATTGAACGAACCGTTACCTCTGTTTTCTAACTGCACGCACGTAAGGATCTAATTTTGACAGAGAACAAGCGTTCGACTTTGAACGGTGCGCGTATAGAAACACGCCCTAAGGAAACCTTCCATCGCTCTTTTCCATTTAAACATTTCCAAGTTTCCGTTACTTTAGAACCTAAATGACCAATAGGTGTCAAACTCTTATCCTTAATTTTATTTCTAACACTTTCACATTTACAAACTATATAATGCGTTATATCACAGGAAACACTCCCTATAAATTGAAGACTTATTGAATATCTTAAACTTTTGACTGTACAATATTGAAATAGTTCCTGATAATTCTTCATCCCTATCATACCTATCCAAAACGCAAAAGTATCTAATCCAGCGCGGTCTCTGGTGCAAAAATCGTTCGTTGCTAAAAGATTAAAAAGTGGAGCTTAATAAATGGCGTTTAGCGGTGCATTCTCAACAAAACCGCAATCTGTTGCACGTTTAGCCCACCTCGTTGTACTCTATTATTTATTAAAATCAATGCCTCTAAAAGGATTTCAACCCCGTTCACCGGCATATCGTCGCACCGATGGAAACGCGGCTTAAGGTTCATTTTTCAGCCTCGTGTCGACGATAGTTGCGCCCGTTCCGAGGCTTGGCGACGCTTTCACGGCTCGAAATTCCCCTATGGCACAAACGTATAACGCGATAATCGCATCATGCCTGACACACAATGCTGGATTAGTTGCCTTCTCTCCCCGCGGCGTAGGGCCAGTTATTCGAAGCGGCTGCACGGACAAATTGATGCGTGATCGTCGCATTGTTCCCGGTACCCGGTCCTCGGAGACGGATGCGCCACGATTTCGACGTGCCGTTGTAGCCAAATGCACCGCGAACCTTTTCGCGGAAATTGGCCGCATTTGCTCGCTCGTTCGAAAGACGGCGCCTAGCGTCGCGCTATCGCCGGTGATATTTCATTCGTCAACGTCCCCCGATCGGACAACGGGAGATTAACGTCGAATATTACGGCCGTTGTCTAGGCTTTTTGATGTAGTGATTTGATGTAGTGGACGTGGAGACCGGTCAAAGGATTAATAGGGTGATAAGGTAGAAGTGGGGGGTCAGAGTGTTTCGGGTGTACGATTTTGGGAGCTACTTACATCAATTATTTATGTGTTAAACGTAGAATTTCCTGCTTTCGCGACGAAAAGGTAATCTAAATTTATTTTTATTTTGCTTATTTTATTTTATTTTGACCTTAATAACTGAAGTATTCTCCAGTTTAGATACAATAATTGTCGTGGCTCAGGTGTTTCTAATTTTGCTGGTCTTTATACTATTAAAGTTTCCTTTATTAAACCTACGATACCATTTTTTTACATGTCACGTGTGTTAGAACGTCGTTACAACTTGTAAGACTCGGAATAAATTATGGGAATTATTTTAGAGTCGTTTTTTATCCAGTCAAAATACCAAAGAAATGTAATATCGAATGTACCCTTTATGGGGTACATCTTTAGCCATTGTATTCGCAATCGTTTGCTCAGTTACACCTCGATTAAAACNTTGATGTAGTGGACGTGGAGACCGGTCAAAGGATTAATAGGGTGATAAGGTAGAAGTGGGGGGTCAGAGTGTTTCGGGTGTACGATTTTGGGAACTACTTACATCAATTATTTATGTGTTAAACGTAGAATTTCATGCTTTCGCGACGAAAAGGTAATCTAAATTTATTTTTATTTTGCTTATTTTATTTTATTTTGACCTTAATAACTGAAGTATTCTCCAGTTTAGATACAATAATTGTCGTGGCTCAGGTGTTTCTAATTTTGCTGGTCTTTATACTATTAAAGTTTCCTTTATTAAACCTACGATACCATTTTTTTACATGTCACGTGTGTTAGAACGTCGTTACAACTTGTAAGACTCGGAACAAATTATGGGAATTATTTTAGAGTCGTTTTTTATCCAGTCAAAATACCAAAGAAATGTAATATCGAATGTACCCTTTATGGGGTACATCTTTAGCCATTGTATTCGCAATCGTTTGCTCAGTTACACCTCGATTAAAACGAAAAACGACACGCTGTTTTTAAAATATTTAGAAATAGTATCCACAGTCATAAATACCTCTTCTACTGATCCTGCAAACTCAAGAAACATCTCTGTATTTCTAAAACTCCTCAAAGAATCTTCAAAGAGGATCAAAAAGCATCCTCCGAAACGAATGCTTGGGAGCGCGTCGCTCGGTACGAGTCTTTCAGCAATTCGTAAAGAGCAATTACCAAAGTGAGTCAGCCTAATAAGATTAAGACGAAGGAAACGGCGTGATACGTACGCCGTGAGAGAAGACGCCGAGCGTCGAGAGCGGCGTCATTCGATCCGACGTGGCCCGTTGATTGGCCGTTGAATGAAATTTGCGAGGTATAACGCGAGCGGAGAGCGGTGACGAGCGTCGAACAGCGAGTCGAGCGATCCTCTTGAACGGCATCGTTCGCGAGAACGTCTGCCCTTCTCGGTCGACGACGGTGACGACGACGACGCGGTGAACGGTGTCAATGGTCGAGGACGTGAAGGGCGACAGAGAACAGGATGAAAGAGAGAGACGGACAACCTGTACAGGTAATGTATTAATGGGATGCAGGAGCAGCCGAGTTACCCAAGTAAGTGTCATTAATCTTTCGCTGGCGCCTCGCGAGCGAAGTGTCAGGCTATACGAGCTCGTCCGTGGTGAGCGCCCATGGGTGCCGGCTGCATTGGCCGGAAGCCCAGCCAGCTCGACAAAAGTGCTCCTCTCCTTGGATCGGAACTTTTTGCTGGTAATTAATGACGGCTCGTGAAACAACGGCGCATGCAAAGAGACCCGTTAAGTGTATATTAAACGCGGCACCGTGAACCGCTTCAATGGCCGAGCGCCTGGTTGGGTGTTGCTCGCTGCATCCATGATGGCTGGTTAAGGGAACGCCAGTTTTTTGCGAGAACGTTGGAGTTTTGGGTTTTATGTAAAAAAAAAAGGGGAGTAGGTTGTGTGCTTTAGGATGGTAAAAATAAAGTAATTTGGTAGAGAAGAAGATAGTCTGCGTAGCGTTTTGTGCGGATGTTTAACACTAAACCTACCGACGATTAAATTGTACCTGTTTGTATCAAAGAAATTATAATAGTAGATACTTGAGAAAATACATGATGCACCAGGAACAAATATTTAACAATATATTTTACAGAAAATCACAAAAAAATACTCGAAAGTGCACCGTTAGTAATTTATAAAATTTGAGTAAAGAAAGTACGAACCGGTCATTTGACCGCTTCGGTAGCTTTGGTGTTAAGGTATTGGAAGAGGAATAGAGGTTTGAGAAAAGATTTCTTATGGAACAGCAGTTGATTTAAATTGGAATTGAGGCAGCTTAGGTGTTTGTTGGATATTAAAAAACCTAAAAATTTGAAATTTTTAAACAAGTAGGGATCAATCTTAAAGTATGGACTCTTGCAGAAGGTACCAGGTTATCCTGTTCCTTTCAATAAGGAATAAAAAAAAAATTTTTTTGTGTCTCTACAATAACCAGAGATGCGATATATTATGCACCCGAAGATCAAGTGTTCTTAAACTTTTATACTTAAATCAAAATCCAAATAGCTCATAGAGTGTCCTCCCAGGAACTCTTCAACTTGGAGCGTAAAAGTCTCCCTGATAGCTTCTGCAGCTGGACGCCGATCGTTCGAACTCTCGACCATAAAACATAAACGCATCGAACCGAACAAAGATCAGTTCATGGAACGACACCACCGAAAAGAATTACGAAACGACAGACAGAAATGTCTTCTACGGGTCGACGGTAACATGTTTCGAGAAATCCTCGATAAAGTTAACAACCATTGGCAGACGCGCGTTGCAGTTATTACGTCCATGCATTTACGGTCAGATCCGATACGGTTATCTTTCATTCCAGGGGAGATACCTCGAATTGATAGCATAGGATCACGAGGAGAAAGTACGTCGCCATCTGTGGCTTTATCCGCCGAAACAGGTCTCGGTTAAATACGGGCCCGACGTCCTGGCGAACTTTCGCCATTTTGTCGATCCTTCGAGATTTAATAAAAGCGGATAGTTGTCCTCGCAAGATGTCGTTTCGTTGCGATCGCTTCATGAAGCTTTAATCTAGCTCGCGGCTGTGTAACATTTGGCAGTTTCGATGCTATGAAGACGCGACTTTTGAGACCACGAATATTTGGCGGCTTTATTTCCAAACACAGACTTTGCTTATGGGTATCAGAGTTTTGTGTATGTTATTACTTAACGAATAGAGTTTATACCCTGTTCCGAGGAGCGAGCTTTGTGCATTTTTTTTTTAAGAAGTTGCAAAGGCTAGACGGAAGTTTAAATATTAGAGAACGCGAGAGATATGTGGAGGAATATTAAGAAAAATTGGTGCACAGCTTAATTGTGGTTTCAATGTTTGGTTCTTCTTAGGTACAAGTATAAAATTTTTTCTTTTTTAAACGAATCGTGGATTAAGCTGAAAGAACAGAAGAAATAGGCAATATGTATAACGAGCGATATGTACTTCGCAAGTTTTTAATTAAAAATTCAGGACAATTCGGTGCGATTAATAAATTTTTATTCATAGTCTAACAAATTCAAATAAATCAGTTTCCTGATCCAATCACTTACCCGAAACATCAAGTACAGTTAATAATCAGGGAATAATATTTTGGATCAGCGAATAATCTTAATCATAATCAATTCCTTTCGCGCAGACCTAAACACTTGTCATTCACAGCCCATCCCTGAAAAGCTCATTCACGCTCAACACCCAAGAACCTTTTCTCTAGCACCTTTTCACATTTCTGGAGAATTCGATTTTGGAGTTATATTATTGGCAAACGGAGCGTCGAATGGCAACTTGGAACGTTCGATCGCAAGTGGAAATAATGATTCGATCGTGGAAAAGGGGAAAAGGGTGGCATATTCGCGAGCTAACGTAACGCCTTCTATCGGTTTTTATGCTTCCGGTGGAGCTTCTTTGGATACGCAGAGGATAACGCGCCACATAAAAAGGTGCTACCGTAAAAGTCAATATTGCAGCACACGTGTGTGTCCGTATATCACTCCCTTTATACCGTAAGGTATACTTTTTTTTTTTTTTTTTTTTTTTCGCGAAAGGCTCAATAAAACTCCCTTATTTAATCCGGGTTACTCTCACGCTGTCCTTGGAACTGTTAAATTTTCCTCGAGTAAGTATCTCGCTCGAATATTACAGAGACCTCCTTCCTGATTTACGGACTCCGATTTATACAGCTAAATATCGTAAAAAAGAAGAACGTATTAAATTCGAGTTGCTTAGCATTGGGACGTTTCGCCTTACGGCGCATCTCGAAACTTTTCGATCGGGGAAGCGACCGATCGAGTTATCGAATTTCAGCCGAGCTTCTGAAAACTGTTTTCGAAAACAAAGTTGTTGGCGTCGGATGGTGGGTATAACGAGTGGATGTAAAGTTGAAACAAGCTTTTTTTATTTTATACAGCATGGAAAGCTGGTTTAATATTTCCATTCTTTTTTTTAAAGCCTTCAGAACCCTCTAAGACGGTCTGCAACTTCAAAGTTGCATACCCAAGTATCTACATATATTTTTTAAACCTTAAATTCTTTTTATCACTGCGCTACTCTATTTTATTACCGCACGATTGTGCTGGTATCGAGCAGGCTATTTATAGGAACTGTTTGCTTCCAGTTTTCAGATCAACCCGAGAAACTGAAATTAAATGTAATATATTTTTCTCAACAGTCAACAAAATTTCATAAAATTAATTATACGTCAAGGGTAGTTCCACCCTGTCATCCTGCTATTTATTTGTATTTTTCTTATTCAATAAACACAGATTTCTCGATCCACGCAGTCAACGTTCGTTAAATCTTTTCTCAAAGCAACGAAACATTTTCCAGAATTACATAACCGATTTTATAGTTTATAATTATTTTATAATTTCTGGGAACCGTCGCGAGAAGTAAAAATTGGCCAAAAACCCATCAAACATTTAAGCAATCGTTACCCCTTCCCCGCAAACTTTTTCCTAACACTTTACGACACGCTACGCTCACGATCCTCTCCGGCCATAAAAAATCCATACCCCTAAGAGGATTATACAACGAATAATCTCCAAGCCTTGTCGCTTGAAGCAAATTTAAATCACAGAGTCGAACCACGAACGGCGCGTTTAATTATCCCCAGCCATCTAAATGCGACAGCACGCGAATCGGCGTAATAAAGTAGCCCCGATGTGTTATGCCGATGCAGCTGGACGGTTTTATTCGCCAAGGAAATCTCGAAAACCGGCTCGGGTATATCCGGTCGGGAGGCCGCTCCAATTCCGTAATAAGATCGTGAAACACGGAGGAGATCTGGAAATTCCCAGGAGACTCCGACCCAATTTCCGTCTCGGCTCGACGCGATTTCGTGCTTCCAACCGCGAACTGATCGTTTAATTCGCCTCCTTTTGGCCGCGGGATTATCGGGTTATTACTCGAGTTATTTCGGTACTCGTACCCTCGAGGCAAACCTGTCCCATCGACTGGCCCTTCGCTGGCCTGTAAATTCTTTTGCGCACTTTTCTCCGATTGATTCTTTTATGCTCGGTCGCTGGGTGTTGGTTGAGCGAATGGTACCGGTTCCTGCCTCGCTGGCGATCGATGAAAGTTGAATGTAATCGTGTTGTTGTGCTTCTTCACGATTGCACCGACGATAATGTAACGATGGGGAATTGATTGAATGTAATTGGATGGGGTGTGAACCTGGAGGGAACGACAGGGTAGAGTACGGTGTTCAGTTCGGTGGAAGTTTGGGAATGTATAGACAGGGAATGGGAAAGTGTTATGCTTGATATTTATTTATTGAATTGAAGTTGTTTCTTCGGAAGTTGGTTTAATCAATTTTTGGGATTTACAGGAAAGACTGTTTTCAATGGAAGATTTAATTGGGTTAATTATAATAATTATATTCATTTATTAATTGGATAATTTATACATGAAACCTGATATTAATGTAACTTAAAATTTTACTTGTAAATGTAGCATGTTTTGGGATTAATTTACGATTGTATAATATTTGCGTATATTTGTATTTTTTGCTTTTTATATCGTTACTTAGTAATTGATTCAGGTTAGAAACGACTTTTTCCTTTGTTTCTATTTGATCGATTAAAATTGTTCATTTGCTAAATTTTAAGAATCATTCTCATCTGTAAATTCCTTGCAGATTTCAAACTATGAACTTGCACTGTGCGTACAGAAAATAACAAAATTTACTGTCTATTCAGTGTACACTTTGCTGTCACAAAATTATGCAATCATGAATTGTACTATCTCCAATATGAACAGTTCTGTTAATTGCTTCTGCAATAAATTACGGATCAAACGTACCAAACAGCATCCTAATTACTAAATTCCTAATTTCTTACCCATTCCTGCGGGAGCAGTCAAAGAACGAGGGAGTTCGAACGTTGCTGCAAGGTCGAGAAGTATTCTCCAGGTACGAGGATACTCCTTTCACTTTAGCAGCAGGAGCTTTGAAACTCTAACCCTACGAGACACGTTTGCTTTATAAATACCAGGGTATCGGGTTCTCCGGTGAATTTATAGCCGCGAATTTTACGGGTTAGAGATTATCTGGAAGCTATGACTTCATCCGATCTGTTTCCGAGGTAGAAACCTTTGTTCCACGGTAGGTGTTCTTGCCAGTTTTTTAAAAATTTTACGATTAGAAACGACAGGGATCTTTGAAAGATTTTTGCGCAGATTTTTTATTTCGTGCAATCCTGGACGTAAATCGTCGATTGAAATTTCTTTGAAAAATCGATGCACCCTGCGTACAATAATTTACATTATTTTATTATCTCATATTTAATCGCATCTCGTGCTTATTATTCAGCTACATTTCATCTTAAGTCAGATCAGAACGAAAATTCGCTCGTCACAAATCAGAGACGAATATCGCCGTAATGAAAATCCCTAATGAGATCGGTTAATTACCGAAACAAACAGCCACAAATGCTGCAATCGTGACCAATTCAGATGGAGAATAATTCCAAAGGGATATTCATTAAGAATGGAAATCAGTTTGTTTAACAAAGGAGCCTACCTGCGTGTGCCTGCGCCAAGCTTTAGCTGAATGTACTTCCAAGGGAAACGATAATCATTTAGAAGATCTAATTAACTTTACGAAACCTTGAAGCTTAAAATCCGGATTTACTCAGATTTCGTAATAAAACCGTATTTAAAATTCTAAAACAGAATATAGGTACCAATCACGGTATCGTGTTTATTTTAAAATCACGAAAAGAAAAAGAAAGATAAGAAGATAAAAAGATAAAAAGATATAAACAGAGGAAAAAGGGAGTATTTTGATAAATATTTCAGCGAGTACAAGAAGGATAGGTACTGCAAACTTCCGTAATCATCTATTCATTCGTTTTTCATGGCTAAAGTGAACGACGACGTTCCCGTTGAACCAGTTTCAGAATTCTAATATCCAGGCCGGGCTAATATTTACCGAGCTGATGCAGCACGCGATATATGCTCCCTTTCGGTTACGTTTTCCACAGGAGCATGGCTACTCTTAAACAATACGGTCACCGGTAACCACCTTCGTACAAAGCGTTTATTGTGATTCCCGTTTCTCGTCGTGTCGTTTCTCGTCGGATAACTTGTGCGAATATATCAGCCCGTCATCTCGACGGTGCATAACGGTAAAAATTAATTTCCCGACTGTCGTTTCGCGACCGACCTCACACCGTCTCCCAAAGGACGATAATCGCGTCGTTGTCCGCAAAAATGCTCGTCCATCTCCGCTCCTCTGCCGATGACAACGTCGGTTAACCAAAGACAATCCTCCAGGACGCAATTTACGCTGAATTACCCCGCGTGTCTTAGTTTCAAAGGGAGAACACTCGCAGGGAATCGTTTGGATGTAATTCGTTACCTTTTACGACCATCCGGAGGTCCAAAAGGGTTAAGCAAGTTTGCAGGATTGTCAGACATGAGAGCGGAATTCGATTATTAGGGTAGAGTCCACCAGAGTGGAAATTTAGGGTAGAACGGGGGTAAAGCGTGTTTCGGACCGATTACCTGATGTTCCTATTTCTAATTTGTTCGAACTAGAATATTAAGGGGTGAAAATGCAGGTACTTAATATCGCGACGGTAAAGTACATTTTTTAGTTTTTTCAATGTATAGAAGTGGTACAGATTTGATTAAATTTAATTAATAAATAGCATATATAATAGGAACATTTGCGATACCACGAATTTCCTCGATAAAAATAATTCTCAGATTTAATGGATTAATCCTGCATCGAGAATCCCGTAAATGTCGCTCGAGATGCATGGCCACAAAGGCAGATCACAACCGTTTAATTAAACGCGAAACGGTCGCGACCGGTGGATCATTTGCGACTCGAGCTGGTACACCAACCAAGGTCCCAGACCGTCGTGTTCCGCTTCCTCCCTTCCGGCGTTTCGCGCTGCCGCGTTCGGTTCACCGGCGGTCAACGAGTTCCTTTGACTCCGGTTCCGCCTTTGTTTCGCGGGCTGGAGCACGTGCTCCGTGACTTCGCGTCACAATTTCCCCTTGGTAAGGGGAAAAAAGGGTGAACATGAAACTTCATTAAGTAGTCCTTTAATATACGCTTCCGAACCGAACGAGAATTTCAAAGCGAGCCGCCATTGTGACCGATCACCGAAATACCTTCTTTTATTGGCCTGTAACGTTACGGTTCGTGACGCGTTCGAATCTTTATAGGTGGTCTTGCGACCTCGATTTCGAATCTAGCTATCGACTACTCGTTGGTGGTGAAGAAAAGAAGAGGATTTTCTTTTTTTTTTTTTTTTTTTTTTT